>WBZZ01006370.1:0-30220 GCA_019918135.1 Paulinella micropora
TACCCTTTTCCTGGTGACAGGTGCACCCGCTGTTTTTCAGTATTATTTGTCCGGAGTGGACCTGATGCCATTTTATTCCTGGTCTGTTGCCGTTTTCCTTTTCGGCTTCACTGAGCTAATACAACGAGACATCATTCTCATCTTTTGAGGACTGTGTTTGGTTGTATCACCGACTTTTTCTTGAGCTATAGCTGGGGCATTACAGTCAGTTTCGCAAAATTGAAGAACATGACGCCCAAATTCTTTTGTCGGAGGGCAGACAAGCGTTTTCGTGCTTCCTTCTTTTCGTCAAGCTTCAACAGGGTCAGCGTTTTCTCCAGTGGGGGCTTGACTCCTTGAACTCAAGCATCGAGGACTAAGCAGGGAAGGACTCGATGTTTTGTCATCGTTTGGAAGAAGTGATTCCCATCAGGAGTTTTGATCGCCGCCGCAAAATTCGCTTCAGGAAATCAAGACATCTCTAAGGTTCTTTCCTTCCTCCCTCCGTTACGCCTGGATGATCATCAACTGTTCTGAAAAATATACCATATTTTTTGTCTTTTCAAAAATGTTGCCTTGGTTGTAGTTTTTATTTTGTGTAGTTACCAAAAATATCACATATTTTTCTAATCTGAAGTGTTTTCTGAAACCCACAAGTACAATTTCGTTCATTACTTGTACTTTAACTAGTTTAACTCTTGCAAATCCTCGGTGTGCCTAATCACGGAAAAATCGGTTCTCTGCGGATGAGCTGTTTTTGCTAGTACTCTTTCTCGTTTTTTGGCAAAAGATTGCCCAAAGACAAGGTAGAGAACACACCGCTGCCTACGGTCGTTACTGGTTCGTGCTGTTCTGCCCTTTCCTGAGCAAGGTGAGGAAGAAGAGCACCAACTCAAACTCTTGCTGGTCGTCTTCGGACTCCTGTCTGTCAAATTAGACAGACATGTTTCCGAAGAGAACACCTGTGCACTTCAGCATACTTCAAACTGGGTGCGCAGCGCCGAAAGAAGCCAAGTAGCTGTTTCTTTCGGCGGCGCTACGCAATCCCTGGTGAAACTTGTTTTTCATTTGCTCGAGGGTACTGGCATGAAGTTACAAATTTCTTCCGCGGTAAAATTTCATGCCAATGTTCTTCTTCTGACCCCTACGGTCGTTACTGGTTCGTGCTTTTCTGCCCTTTCCAGAGCAGAGTAAGTGCAAAAGAGCGCCAACCCTGGTGAAACTTCTTTTTCATTTAGCGGAGGGTACTGGCATGCAGTTACAAATTTCTTCCGCGGTAAAATTGCATTCCAACTCTTCTTCTGACTTTGGAAGCTTCGTTACTTGTTTTTTCCATTCTGCCCTGTCCAGAGGGACCAGGCAGAGTGGAAGAACCACTCAAACTGGTTGCACACTTTTTTTTTTCTTTTTTTCTTTTTTTAATGTCTTCTTTTTTTTTTTTTTTTGTCATTTTGCAAGTGTGGAGGAGAAACGAGCCGACGACCTGAAGTCTACTTGGTTCGACAACTTCGTGACCAGCTTGAAGTTTCGGAACGTCGGAGCGCCGAACGTTGGAAGTGGCCCCTATAACAACGGCCTCTGGACTGTCTTCGGAATTCAGAAATCTCAGCGCCAGAACCCTCCCAGCATGGTGCTTCGCGCGGGCCAGGTCAATGCTTTTACAGAGGATTTGTTTGACGACGCGGTCGTTGCCTTGACCCAAGCTAACATGAGAGAGCTTCAAACCAACAACGTAGATTTCAAACGATTTTTTGATGATTCTGTCTCCAAGCAGTGCACCAGGATTCCGCTTTGTTTGCCAGCGGACTTGTCAGTCGACACCCGGCCCGGGAATGAACCGGTTGTTTTAGGTTTGAGAATGGAGGACCAGAACATTGCGTCGAACGATGCCCTCATCAAGCTTCTCGAGAAACTTGATTTACAGCATCGTTGTTCGGAAGTTTAGCGTTTCCAGCTTTTTACTGTAGATTCTAACATTTACTAGCGGATTTACAAGGTAGTAATTCTGTGCATGCATCGAAAATATAGCACATTTTTTTAATTGATGTCACAGGCTTTGTACGATCGAAGCAGGGGTTTGTCACACTTAAAGTCCTGGACGTGTATCTTCTTGGGCCATTGGCATGTTCACAAGTTCCTTTGTGTCTTGATTTCGCGTGACTTTAAGCGCCAGGTTTTGGGGCCCCTTTGGCATGAGCTTTTTCCTTCCAAAAAGTTCAGGATCAAACCTAGACTCAAGACGATTTCGGCGATCATTGCCTACGTTCGTCTTGCTTACCCCTACGTTCAAGCAGACCTTCTCGACAATTTCCAGTTCAATCAAGAGCTCACCCCTGCGCAGAGGGCTAACCTCGGAGGTTTGCTGGTTTTGTTTGAGTGGTTCATGCCAGTGGTCAGCTAGCCATGTTTGTGAGGTTTGAAAATATGTTATATTTTTCTTCTTTGTGTTTCAGGCCCAAGATCTCGGCTGCGTGATCAGGGAGAACATGCCTGATCAGATTTTTGCTTACTTGCATCGCGCCCTCCATGTCCTTCTCCACTTCAGAGCTAACGAGTACTCGCACGTTTTGTGCCTGCACCTTCTCACCCTCAACTACTGGAGGCGCCACCAGCATCCGGCGTTGAGGGCTTTTTGTCACGACCCACTGATCTTTTCTGAAGAGCGTTTCGAAGCAAACCTCAGCACTGCAGCGAGGCACTCTCTCACAGACCCCATGCGATTCGACGTCAAGCACGTCGAGCAGACCCTGTTGCTTGTAACTCACAGTCGAGGCAATGTTGCGCCTCCTTCTGAGTCCCAAGGCCAAAAGATCGACCCTCGCGGTGAGGAAGTCCAGATTGCTTACAACTTCCTGTCGGATCTGATCGAGGATATTTTTCATGACCGTGCGAACATGTACCCAGCCGGGGCAGCCCTTGGCTGGGATTGAATTTCGAAAGAAGACATTAAACAAAGACTTGTTGCCTTCGATCTAAAGGTCGAGGCCATGAATGATGTGTTGCCGAAATTTGTCCAAAACGTGGATCGATGTCGTCGACTCACTGTTTCGGACTGGCTTGTGACTGTTCGTGCCGCAATTGAACACGGAATCGTTGACGTTCCAGACGAAAGCGTTGATTTGGCCCGAGCGGAGTCAGGTGTGACAAGTCTCAGTAGTGCATCGTCCTCCATGTCATCTGGGGATCAACAGCCGGATGGAAAGGCACATCCATCCCAGAACCGCATTTTGCCTCGCCCTCGCCAATGACGCCGCCGAGGTGAGGCACCTGCTTCTGACGGCGAGGACACTGACGGCATGGCGCAGAGCAAAGCTGAAGACACTTCCGACAGTTCTGACAGTGATGTGTCCCAATTTTCAGAATCAGCATCTACTGTCGCCTCCGCGTCAGTGCAGCAGTCTTTGAAGCCTCCTGAGCGCAGAGCTGCACGTGGCGCCCGGGCGTCCACATGGTAGTTTCGGTTCTCTGAGGACATTCAGTCGGGGACTTCTTCTTCCTCCCAGCAGAACACAATATAGTGCACGTTGTTTTTAGCTTACATTGACAGCTTTGATGATGGTTGTTCCGGTCTTTGGTTCAGATTTAGGGTTTTGTGCATTCTTTGATTTCATTCATTGGTGCCAACAGATAATCCCTATGAGTTTTTGTAATCATTAAAATTCAAAAATATGACATATTTTTGTTTCATGGAAATTCATGCTTCGGATTTTTGAATTTGTCGCATGGGAAGGGTTCGCTTTCCATGGGAGCGGCACCTCGCCGGTTGGCTTTTACAACTTGACAGGTTTCAAAGCTACCATTCTTCAATCTTGACTCACGAGTTCCTGCATAAACAATCCTTTTGTTCTTTTTGTAGCTTCGTTTCTTCTTTCCAGTCGTTGTTTGTACTTAGGTTTTTTTTCCCAGCACGATCGCGAGTTGAAACTAGTAAAATATAGCATATTTTCGTCTTGTGAACATAGGTCTGTTTTTGCTAATTACAAAAACAATATTTTATCCCTCCGGGGGGTAAATAAAGCCGTATGTTGGCAGGTCCAAGAGACAGACAATCTGAGACAGACAGACAGACGTATAACGTACGACAGACAGACAGACGGACAGACATGTACAATACTACTAGTACTAGTACTTGTCTGAGACAGAGAGACAGAGAGACAGAAAGACTGACTGACAGACAGACAGACAGACAGACAGGCAGACACACAGTGACACACACACATACACACATACACACACACACACTAGACACACACACCGACATGTACAGTGCATAAGTGATTTTTTGATTTATCTAGTTAATTTGTATGGGAAAGAAAATAGCTATAGAAAAGTGTGTGCGAAAGAAAATAACGCAAGGTGTGAACTACAATATATATTTAAAAAACTTTCTAGACTTTGAGGCAGAAGAAACAACCACCCAAAACTAGCAAAAGTTAGAGATAACCTTTTTTGGAGGCAAAAAATAAAAGAATTCGAAATAAAAAGTTCCTGCAGTAATTTTTTCCGAGTCCAAACCCACCGATGAACTTCACAGGCAGTGGCTTTTCAGACCCCTGTGAACTTCACGGGGAGTGGAAACGGACAACCTTTGCCACTTTTTCTACAGCGGATTTCTGTGAAAATAGTCCACTCCAAAACAGACGTGTCAACGAAAAAAAGACCCGCGGAAAGGAACTGAGAACTCAGTCAAAACAGAAGAGACTCACACATAGAGAGGCTTAGTACGTCTTAGTACTCGTCTTTGCAAAGCTTTTCCATCCCAAAGCTTTTCCAGGAAGCTACTCTTGCTTGCTGAGGAACAGGGCACACTAGATGTTATCGCTAAGGGCATTCAAGCACAATAATCTAACTTTCCTTCTCCAACGATCAAAGTGCTACGAATACCAGATCTAATACCATCCCGAGAAGGGCATTTGTCTCTGCATTTTTGTTGTTGATCTACCTTTCCTTCTCCAACGATCAAAGTGCTACGAATACCATCCTCACGAGAAGGCTATTTGTCTCCGTTGGGTGGTTGGGTCAAGAGGTTTGTCATCGTCCACAGTTCAGATTCAGATTTTTAGGGAAGGGCCAAGCTTGGTGTTCTGTTTGTTTTGTCTTTCTTTAAAGGTCGTCCATGATCAAGCAGGATTTATTACTGATTTCCTGTTTACATAATTGAAAATCAACACTTTACTCGCTCCCGCGAACGTTGCTGTAACCCTTGCTGCCTTTCTGACTACAACCCTAGCTTGAGTGGTGATGGCTTCGGAATCTGGGAGCAGTACTGGGAACCCATATATCCGCAAGGCAACAAGGCGGCCGGCAACGTGCTTTGATGGAGGTATATATCAAATTTCTGCATGATGTCATGTCCCATTGAATAATCACACAAGAAAAGCACACACACACACACAACTACTATAGGTATTAGTATAGGACACTTATCTTTTATATAAAATAAGCCTATTTTTAAATAAATTAGTCTTACTATTAATTTCAAAAAAAATGTACATAATTTTATCCAAATTCAATATAACAGTCATTAAACCCTAAATAGTCTATATTTGAATTTCTCTCAAACTATAAAAAAAGATAACTTGTCTATCTTTTGCCAAATAAACACTAAGAGACATTAAAACCTGTTTCTTAGTTTTTCTTGGTATCCTGAACTTAGTTATCTTTTTTGAAAAAATTAAAAGTCCTCCCTATTGCGAGTTTGATTAATTTCTATTTAAATAAATAAAAATTACATTTATATATAAATGGGTAGAAAACCTACATATACTGCGGAGGAGGCAAGGGCAAAACATGCTGAACGCATGAGAGAATATCAGAGAAGAAATAAAGAGAAAGCATTTATGAGAGCAAAAGAATATCATCAAAAAAACAAGGCAGACATACTTAGAAAATCAAAAGAGAAAAGAGAAAAAATCAAGGCAGACCTTATTAGGCTCCAGAATATTGTTGGCCAAATTGAGACCCGAAAAAAAATGAATTTCATATTGAGATAATATAATATTTATATATATATATATTATATAAATAAAAACTTTTTTTGGAAAAATTATATTCCAATTAATATATGGCGAACACCATCAACTATGGCGGGCCCACATGGAACCTAGACAAACTCACAGAGGCGAATATAACATTCCAAATAAGGCAAAACAAGTTGTATGCGAAAAAGCCAAATGGTAGTGGGTTTTACGACATAACAACTAGGAGGGGAGCACTATCTGACCCTGAAAGGTTTTATTCAGAACCTGAGCGAAAACAAAGGGAACGAAAATATGTAGAGCCACAAGTAATAGATTTCAATGGCTATACTGATAAGGAAGGATACTGAACACAAGCTACCTGTGGGTCAATCTGTATATACTATAAAATTAAGTAAATCAATGTCTCAAAAAGTGAAAAAGTTTCCATTAGAGGGTATCATAGGCATGATTGGATCTATAATTGAAGACTTTAAAACACTTTACAAAGACAATGACTGAATACAAATACGTATTTTAGTGCTATTCCTTCAACTTGGAATGTACAAAACCAAAAATTAATAAAAGTAAAAGATTTCAATTTAGAAGATATTATGCTGACTAGATTAGAATCTATACTGCAATCAAACGATGATAACTATATGGGCGAAGAAGGAGCAACAATGGAACTTATTGATTTCAATTTTGTGGGTGTAAGGATGTCAGAAGGAGGAGCAAGATTGAAAGAAATAACAGAAACCGACATATATAAAAAGAAAGGTGTGATACGAATAAACAATGATGACAACATATGTTTGGCAAGGGCAATCGTTGTAGCGAAAGCAAAGATTGAAGAACACAAGAAATACGAACAAATTAGAAAAGGACGCAGAGTTCAAGACGATCTGGCAAACAAACTGCATGAGGAGGCTGGTGTCATGAAAGATTTGTGTGGGCTTTCTGAAATTAGTGAGTTTGCTAGACGCATAGACTACAACATTGTTATTGTTTAATATCCAAACAAAATTGTTTATAAGACTGAGATGAAGGACAAAAAGAATATATGCATACTAAAAACAATGAATCATTACGACACCATAACAAGTATGAAAGCATTCTTATCAAAACAAAACTTCTGCGAGAAGTGTATGAAGGGATACGAACATAATCACGCATGTGAATTCAAATGTAATATATGCCTAACCGAGGGGTGTAAAGGATATAAAAATATTTCAACAAAAGATTGCTGGTGAAGGCTTTTCGTTCAAGACTGAATACCCTATCTCTTGGAAAACCAATCTTGCAGCAGGCACTCAGTCATTTGTTTTGAAGATGAACCGCTCGCAGGGTGAGAGAATTCGCCGAATTTACACGAGTGGCTTTAATAATACCGAAAGTTCGAATACCGCATTTGATTGCGATAACCGAGCTCAAGCTAAGATTACTTCTTATTACACTACTTTGGATAGTAATAGAATTCAGCAGTTTGATATCACTTGCTCCCGCGATGAAGACTGTATGCTTTTGAAGGAAAAAATTAAGGGCTCTGCCGTTTTGAACTCTAATGTGCCACGTTGATTTCTGGGATCACAACCGCCCACTTTATGACAAGAGAGAAGAAGAGGGATATGAAGTGTCGGGTCTGTCTTTGGACACCGAACGGCGGTATGAATGGAGTGCGACTGGGGCAGCACAATTGAATTATTATACTTACGCTATTCTTCAGAGGACTATTGTTGTTAAGGGAATTGAAATTTTGATGAGTTAAAGATATTTTATTCATATACTTCGTATCTTCATAAAACACCGAATGCAGTTAAAGTAAAGAATTACTGGATTAAATATTTTTTTCAAAATAAAAAACGATGTTTTAGAATAAGAGAGAGTGCGACAGCACGAATCGCAATTCTAAAATATCAATGAAAACTCACCAAAGAAACTTAATCGCTGAAAATCTGGACGTAGAATTTATAAATGTCAAAGTTGGATATGATGGTGATATTGAAACAAATCATTCAAAAACCGCTTTTGGTGAAGCAGTAGTAGGTCAATTAACACCAGTTTTACAGGAAATCTTTCCATATACAATTAACACTAGAATATGGGCAAAAACAGAAACAAAATCATCCGTGTCATTTTTGAATAATAGGCTGAATTACAAACTCAAGCGAATGCAACGGCGGATGCTAGATTGGTAAGTAAAAGGAGAATAAAATATAGAACTGGAACAGGTGTCCTCGCCCGCTTTACTGCTATATGGACAACGGATGATACAAAAGATTACTATTCATACATTGGAATAGGAAACGGGCTTGTTGATGGATTTTATTTTTACAAAGATAGAGCAGGTATGAATATTGCACATTGTAAAAGAGGTGTCGGAGATTATATTGAACAAGAAGACTGGGACGACCCATGCGATAGAACTTCGGCTATGCCCGAAGTAGTTTGGAGCACGAAATGTATTTCAAATTCAATTTCAGTATCTTGGGTTTGGTGCTATTAAGTTTTATATTGAAAATCCCATAACAGGATTATTTCAATTAGTTCATATGATTGACTATGCGAATGCTAATACTGGTGTAAGTCTGCGAAATACTACATTACCCTTTACAGCAGTAATGAAAAATGATGCATTGACTTGAATACAAACTCTTAAAACAGCAAGTGCCAGTTTATTCATTGAGGGACCAAATACTGTTAATACAAGCATAACAAATTCAATTCAGGGTAGTGAAGTTGCACACACTACAGAAAGACCGATATTGAGTATAAAAAATAAGGCAAAATATGATAGTGGTGGTGCTGACTTAGACTATTATTCATTAGTATATCCATTATTGATAAGTATTAGTAATGAAGACGGAAAAACAAATATAGTAAGAATGGTGTTGAATGGAACATTAACTGGAGCAGTGTATGCGGATGTAGATACGAAATATTCAATAGTTGATACCGACACAACAGTGACTGCTATCGCCAACGGAACGACGATTTTTAATTTACGTTAATGCTAATTCAACGCAACAAATCAATATAAGAATTTATGATATTTATCTGTCTCCAAGTGATGTATTAACTTTTACACAGAAATCAGTTTCCACTACTAATAATGGTGGAAATGTGAATGTTATTTCTAATTTTATAGAAGACCAATAAATATTTGTTTCAGACTACGTCTTCAACAAACATCGTGAAAGGTAAAGTGAAAAAAATGGAAGAAAAAAAACGATGCTTTATGAAACCAGGTAGCGGGTGAATAAAATATCACAGATATTTTTTGGCTTCGTCTTTATAATTAAAATAAGGCTGTTGAATTAAATATTCAAGGTAAGGCTTATCAATCTTAGCGACTTCTTCAAGTTTCAATTTTTGTATTTTCCATATTGTAAAATAAGATGCGTCCTTTTTTTTTCCATATTGTAAAATAATATGCTGTCCGAAGGACGCATCTTCAACTACGTTGGAGTATTCTTCCTTTGCTATCTCTTCACCAACATTAGACTTGATTTCGGTAATCCCTGTCTCTTTTAAATCAGTCTCCTTAAAAGGTGTGCTTGGTTCTTGCTGACCGAAGGTAGCATCTTCAACTATGTTGGAGTCTTCAACTACGTTGGAGTTGTCCGTTATTGTCTCCAATGGAATAACTACTTTCACGTTATCATCACGGGGCTTGTATTGCTCACAGAAAGATACAATATCTGGTTTAGTCCATTTAATAGTGGGTTTCTTAATTTCGCTGTCAATGTTCCATTTTTCAATTTCATTTAAGTAGTCCTGTTTTGTTGACTTTTAATTTCTGTAAATTTCTCAAACCAAGGTTGCTTTTGAACCCATTCAAGGTATGGCTTATCCAGTAAAGCGATGTCTGAAACCTTCTTCCCGCGATATTTACCAAACGGAAAAATATCCTTTGGCTTTCCTTCCTTTCTCTTTTCAATCGCCTTAATTTTTTCATCAATTATCTGTTGCACATCTCGTACTGAAAAGAATTCCATATTCTTCTCAATTGAAAGTTGTTCAAATTTTTCACATAGTCTAGTAAGGGTGGTCATTGGTCTATATAGACTGGTAAAAAATTTTATGGAAAAAATTAATTAATCAAACTCGCAATAGGGAGGACTTTTAAGTTTTTCAAAAAGGATAACTAAGTTCAGGACACCAAGAAAAACTAAGAAACAGGTTTTAATATCTCTTAGTGTTTATTTGGCAAAAGATAGATAAGATATCTTTTTTATAGTTTGAGAGAAATTCAAATATAGACTATTTAAGGTTTAATGATTGTTATATTGAATTTGGATAAAATTGTGTATATTTTTATTGAAATTAATAGTAAGATTAATTTATATAAAAATAGGCTTATTTTATATAAAAGATAAGTGTCCTATAGTAATACCTATAGTAGTCACACACACACACACAAACTTATGAGCTTGTACTGTTGTTCCTTGGAACAAGATTCTTTTGAATTAGGCCCTTCTTTTTCCTATCGTCTCTTTCTCATTAAACCTTGCTTACTGTATTAAAAAAAACCCCCCAGAATTCTGTTGAATTAGGCTCTTCTTTTTTCTATCGTCTCTTTCTCATTAAACCTTGCTTACTGTAAAAATAAATAAATAAATAAATAAATAAATAAATAAATAAGTAAATAAAATAAATTATATATATATATTTTAAACCCAAATTGCTGAGATATTAAGTGAAGGACACATTTAATATTTCATTCTAATTTGGATCCCCTTCTATCTCTCTCTGACCATGTATTCTTACCCTTACCATACATATGTTCTACTTTTATTTTTATTTTATTATCATTATTATTATTATTATTATTATTATTATTATTATTATTATTATTATTATTATTATTATTATTATTATTATTATTAGGGAGTACATAGGCCATCTGACAGTGATGTGTCCCAATTTTCAGAATCAGCATCTACTGTCGCCTCCGCGTCAGTGCAGCAGTCTTTGAAGCCTCCTGAGCGCAGAGCTGCACGTGGCGCCCGGGCGTCCACATGGTAGTTTCGGTTCTCTGAGGACATTCAGTCGGGGACTTCTTCTTCCTCCCAGCAGAACACAATATAGTGCACGTTGTTTTTAGCTTACATTGACAGCTTTGATGATGGTTGTTCCGGTCTTTGGTTCAGATTTAGGGTTTTGTGCATTCTTTGATTTCATTCATTGGTGCCAACAGATAATCCCTATGAGTTTTTGTAATCATTAAAATTCAAAAATATGACATATTTTTGTTTCATGGAAATTCATGCTTCGGATTTTTGAATTTGTCGCATGGGAAGGGTTCGCTTTCCATGGGAGCGGCACCTCGCCGGTTGGCTTTTACAACTTGACAGGTTTCAAAGCTACCATTCTTCAATCTTGACTCACGAGTTCCTGCATAAACAATCCTTTTGTTCTTTTTGTAGCTTCGTTTCTTCTTTCCAGTCGTTGTTTGTACTTAGGTTTTTTTTCCCAGCACGATCGCGAGTTGAAACTAGTAAAATATAGCATATTTTCGTCTTGTGAACATAGGTCTGTTTTTGCTAATTACAAAAACAATATTTTATCCCTCCGGGGGGTAAATAAAGCCGTATGTTGGCAGGTCCAAGAGACAGACAATCTGAGACAGACAGACAGACGTATAACGTACGACAGACAGACAGACGGACAGACATGTACAATACTACTAGTACTAGTACTTGTCTGAGACAGAGAGACAGAGAGACAGAAAGACTGACTGACAGACAGACAGACAGACAGACAGGCAGACACACAGTGACACACACACATACACACATACACACACACACACTAGACACACACACCGACATGTACAGTGCATAAGTGATTTTTTGATTTATCTAGTTAATTTGTATGGGAAAGAAAATAGCTATAGAAAAGTGTGTGCGAAAGAAAATAACGCAAGGTGTGAACTACAATATATATTTAAAAAACTTTCTAGACTTTGAGGCAGAAGAAACAACCACCCAAAACTAGCAAAAGTTAGAGATAACCTTTTTTGGAGGCAAAAAATAAAAGAATTCGAAATAAAAAGTTCCTGCAGTAATTTTTTCCGAGTCCAAACCCACCGATGAACTTCACAGGCAGTGGCTTTTCAGACCCCTGTGAACTTCACGGGGAGTGGAAACGGACAACCTTTGCCACTTTTTCTACAGCGGATTTCTGTGAAAATAGTCCACTCCAAAACAGACGTGTCAACGAAAAAAAGACCCGCGGAAAGGAACTGAGAACTCAGTCAAAACAGAAGAGACTCACACATAGAGAGGCTTAGTACGTCTTAGTACTCGTCTTTGCAAAGCTTTTCCATCCCAAAGCTTTTCCAGGAAGCTACTCTTGCTTGCTGAGGAACAGGGCACACTAGATGTTATCGCTAAGGGCATTCAAGCACAATAATCTAACTTTCCTTCTCCAACGATCAAAGTGCTACGAATACCAGATCTAATACCATCCCGAGAAGGGCATTTGTCTCTGCATTTTTGTTGTTGATCTACCTTTCCTTCTCCAACGATCAAAGTGCTACGAATACCATCCTCACGAGAAGGCTATTTGTCTCCGTTGGGTGGTTGGGTCAAGAGGTTTGTCATCGTCCACAGTTCAGATTCAGATTTTTAGGGAAGGGCCAAGCTTGGTGTTCTGTTTGTTTTGTCTTTCTTTAAAGGTCGTCCATGATCAAGCAGGATTTATTACTGATTTCCTGTTTACATAATTGAAAATCAACACTTTACTCGCTCCCGCGAACGTTGCTGTAACCCTTGCTGCCTTTCTGACTACAACCCTAGCTTGAGTGGTGATGGCTTCGGAATCTGGGAGCAGTACTGGGAACCCATATATCCGCAAGGCAACAAGGCGGCCGGCAACGTGCTTTGATGGAGGTATATATCAAATTTCTGCATGATGTCATGTCCCATTGAATAATCACACAAGAAAAGCACACACACACACACAACTACTATAGGTATTACTATAGGACACTTATCTTTTATATAAAATAAGCCTATTTTTAAATAAATTAGTCTTACTATTAATTTCAAAAAAAATGTACATAATTTTATCCAAATTCAATATAACAGTCATTAAACCCTAAATAGTCTATATTTGAATTTCTCTCAAACTATAAAAAAAGATAACTTGTCTATCTTTTGCCAAATAAACACTAAGAGACATTAAAACCTGTTTCTTAGTTTTTCTTGGTATCCTGAACTTAGTTATCTTTTTTGAAAAAATTAAAAGTCCTCCCTATTGCGAGTTTGATTAATTTCTATTTAAATAAATAAAAATTACATTTATATATAAATGGGTAGAAAACCTACATATACTGCGGAGGAGGCAAGGGCAAAACATGCTGAACGCATGAGAGAATATCAGAGAAGAAATAAAGAGAAAGCATTTATGAGAGCAAAAGAATATCATCAAAAAAACAAGGCAGACATACTTAGAAAATCAAAAGAGAAAAGAGAAAAAATCAAGGCAGACCTTATTAGGCTCCAGAATATTGTTGGCCAAATTGAGACCCGAAAAAAAATGAATTTCATATTGAGATAATATAATATTTATATATATATATATTATATAAATAAAAACTTTTTTTGGAAAAATTATATTCCAATTAATATATGGCGAACACCATCAACTATGGCGGGCCCACATGGAACCTAGACAAACTCACAGAGGCGAATATAACATTCCAAATAAGGCAAAACAAGTTGTATGCGAAAAAGCCAAATGGTAGTGGGTTTTACGACATAACAACTAGGAGGGGAGCACTATCTGACCCTGAAAGGTTTTATTCAGAACCTGAGCGAAAGCAAAGGGAACGAAAATATGTAGAGCCACAAGTAATAGATTTCAATGGCTATACTGATAAGGAAGGATACTGAACACAAGCTACCTGTGGGTCAATCTGTATATACTATAAAATTAAGTAAATCAATGTCTCAAAAAGTGAAAAAGTTTCCATTAGAGGGTATCATAGGCATGATTGGATCTATAATTGAAGACTTTAAAACACTTTACAAAGACAATGACTGAATACAAATACGTATTTTAGTGCTATTCCTTCAACTTGGAATGTACAAAACCAAAAATTAATAAAAGTAAAAGATTTCAATTTAGAAGATATTATGCTGACTAGATTAGAATATATACTGCAATCAAACGATGATAACTATATGGGCGAAGAAGGAGCAACAATGGAACTTATTGATTTCAATTTTGTGGGTGTAAGGATGTCAGAAGGAGGAGCAAGATTGAAAGAAATAACAGAAACAGACATATATAAAAAGAAAGGTGTGATACGAATAAACAATGATGACAACATATGTTTGGCAAGGGCAATCGTTGTAGCGAAAGCAAAGATTGAAGAACACAAGAAATACGAACAAATCAGAAAAGGACGCAGAGTTCAAGACGATCTGGCAAACAAACTGCATGAGGAGGCTGGTGTCATGAAAGATTTGTGTGGGCTTTCTGAAATTAGTGAGTTTGCTAGACGCATAGACTACAACATTGTTATTGTTTAATATCCAAACAAAATTGTTTATAAGACTGAGATGAAGGACAAAAAGAATATATGCATACTAAAAACAATGAATCATTACGACACCATAACAAGTATGAAAGCATTCTTATCAAAACAAAACTTCTGCGAGAAGTGTATGAAGGGATACGAACATAATCACGCATGTGAATTCAAATGTAATATATGCCTAACCGAGGGGTGTAAAGGATATAAAAATATTTCAACAAAAGATTGCTGGTGAAGGCTTTTCGTTCAAGACTGAATACCCTATCTCTTGGAAAACCAATCTTGCAGCAGGCACTCAGTCATTTGTTTTGAAGATGAACCGCTCGCAGGGTGAGAGAATTCGCCGAATTTACACGAGTGGCTTTAATAATACCGAAAGTTCGAATACCGCATTTGATTGCGATAACCGAGCTCAAGCTAAGATTACTTCTTATTACACTACTTTGGATAGTAATAGAATTCAGCAGTTTGATATCACTTGCTCCCGCGATGAAGACTGTATGCTTTTGAAGGAAAAAATTAAGGGCTCTGCCGTTTTGAACTCTAATGTGTATAAATATAACTGGTTCCACGTTGATTTCTGGGATCACAACCGCCCACTTTATGACAAGAGAGAAGAAGAGGGATATGAAGTGTCGGGTCTGTCTTTGGACACCGAACGGCGGTATGAATGGAGTGCGACTGGGGCAGCACAATTGAATTATTATACTTACGCTATTCTTCAGAGGACTATTGTTGTTAAGGGAATTGAAATTTTGATGAGTTAAAGATATTTTATTCATATACTTCGTATCTTCATAAAACACCGAATGCAGTTAAAGTAAAGAATTACTGGATTAAATATTTTTTTCAAAATAAAAAACGATGTTTTAGAATAAGAGAGAGTGCGACAGACGAATCGCAATTCTAAAATATCAATGAAAACTCACCAAAGAAACTTAATCGCTGAAAATCTGGACGTAGAATTTATAAATGTCAAAGTTGGATATGATGGTGATATTGAAACAAATCATTCAAAAACCGCTTTTGGTGAAGCAGTAGTAGGTCAATTAACACCAGTTTTACAGGAAATCTTTCCATATACAATTAACACTAGAATATGGGCAAAAACAAAAACAAAATCATCCGTGTCATTTTTGAATAATAGGCTGAATTACAAACTCAAGCGAATGCAACGGCGGATGCTAGATTGGTAAGTAAAAGGAGAATAAAATATAGAACTGGAACAGGTGTCCTCGCCCGCTTTACTGCTATATGGACAACGGATGATACAAAAGATTACTATTCATACATTGGAATAGGAAACGGGCTTGTTGATGGATTTTATTTTTACAAAGATAGAGCAGGTATGAATATTGCACATTGTAAAAGAGGTGTCGGAGATTATATTGAACAAGAAGACTGGGACGACCCATGCGATAGAACTTCGGCTATGCCCGAAGTAGTTTGGAGCACGAAATGTATTTCAAATTCAATTTCAGTATCTTGGGTTTGGTGCTATTAAGTTTTATATTGAAAATCCCATAACAGGATTATTTCAATTAGTTCATATGATTGACTATGCGAATGCTAATACTGGTGTAAGTCTGCGAAATACTACATTACCCTTTACAGCAGTAATGAAAAATGATGCATTGACTTGAATACAAACTCTTAAAACAGCAAGTGCCAGTTTATTCATTGAGGGACCAAATACTGTTAATACAAGCATAACAAATTCAATTCAGGGTAGTGAAGTTGCACACACTACAGAAAGACCGATATTGAGTATAAAAAATAAGGCAAAATATGATAGTGGTGGTGCTGACTTAGACTATTATTCATTAGTATATCCATTATTGATAAGTATTAGTAATGAAGACGGAAAAACAAATATAGTAAGAATGGTGTTGAATGGAACATTAACTGGAGCAGTGTATGCGGATGTAGATACGAAATATTCAATAGTTGATACCGACACAACAGTGACTGCTATCGCCAACGGAACGACGATTTTTAATTTACGTTAATGCTAATTCAACGCAACAAATCAATATAAGAATTTATGATATTTATCTGTCTCCAAGTGATGTATTAACTTTTACACAGAAATCAGTTTCCACTACTAATAATGGTGGAAATGTGAATGTTATTTCTAATTTTATAGAAGACCAATAAATATTTGTTTCAGACTACGTCTTCAACAAACATCGTGAAAGGTAAAGTGAAAAAAATGGAAGAAAAAAAACGATGCTTTATGAAACCAGGTAGCGGGTGAATAAAATATCACAGATATTTTTTGGCTTCGTCTTTATAATTAAAATAAGGCTGTTGAATTAAATATTCAAGGTAAGGCTTATCAATCTTAGCGACTTCTTCAAGTTTCAATTTTTGTATTTTCCATATTGTAAAATAAGATGCGTCCTTTTTTTTTTCCATATTGTAAAATAATATGCTGTCCGAAGGACGCATCTTCAACTACGTTGGAGTATTCTTCCTTTGCTATCTCTTCACCAACATTAGACTTGATTTCGGTAATCCCTGTCTCTTTTAAATCAGTCTCCTTAAAAGGTGTGCTTGGTTCTTGCTGACCGAAGGTAGCATCTTCAACTATGTTGGAGTCTTCAACTACGTTGGAGTTGTCCGTTATTGTCTCCAATGGAATAACTACTTTCACGTTATCATCACGGGGCTTGTATTGCTCACAGAAAGATACAATATCTGGTTTAGTCCATTTAATAGTGGGTTTCTTAATTTCGCTGTCAATGTTCCATTTTTCAATTTCATTTAAGTAGTCCTGTTTTGTTGACTTTTTAATTTCTGTAAATTTCTCAAACCAAGGTTGCTTTTGAACCCATTCAAGGTATGGCTTATCCAGTTAAAGCGATGTCTGAAACCTTCTTCCCGCGATATTTACCAAACGGAAAAATATCCTTTGGCTTTCCTTCCTTTCTCTTTTCAATCGCCTTAATTTTTTCATCAATTATCTGTTGCACATCTCGTACTGAAAAGAATTCCATATTCTTCTCAATTGAAAGTTGTTCAAATTTTTCACATAGTCTAGTAAGGGTGGTCATTGGTCTATATAGACTGGTAAAAAATTTTATGGAAAAAATTAATTAATCAAACTCGCAATAGGGAGGACTTTTAATTTTTTCAAAAAGGATAACTAAGTTCAGGACACCAAGAAAAACTAAGAAACAGGTTTTAATATCTCTTAGTGTTTATTTGGCAAAAGATAGATAAGATATCTTTTTTATAGTTTGAGAGAAATTCAAATATAGACTATTTAAGGTTTAATGATTGTTATATTGAATTTGGATAAAATTGTGTATATTTTTATTGAAATTAATAGTAAGATTAATTTATATAAAAATAGGCTTATTTTATATAAAAGATAAGTGTCCTATAGTAATACCTATAGTAGTCACACACACACACACAAACTTATGAGCTTGTACTGTTGTTCCTTGGAACAAGATTCTTTTGAATTAGGCCCTTCTTTTTCCTATCGTCTCTTTCTCATTAAACCTTGCTTACTGTATTAAAAAAAACCCCCCAGAATTCTGTTGAATTAGGCTCTTCTTTTTTCTATCGTCTCTTTCTCATTAAACCTTGCTTACTGTAAAAATAAATAAATAAATAAATAAATAAATAAATAAATAAATAAATAAGTAAATAAAATAAATTATATATATATATTTTAAACCCAAATTGCTGAGATATTAAGTGAAGGACACATTTAATATTTCATTCTAATTTGGATCCCCTTCTATCTCTCTCTGACCATGTATTCTTACCCTTACCATACATATGTTCTACTTTTATTTTTTATTTTATTATCATTATTATTATTATTATTATTATTATTATTATTATTATTATTATTATTATTATTATTATTATTATTATTATTATTATTATTATTATTATTATTATTATTATTATTATTATTAGGGAGTACATAGGCCATCGGTCCTTTCCATGGGCTGATTGGTATAAAGCTCCTAGAGTAATGTTCTATGCCGTCACTTCCTTTATTCCACCGATTGGTGTGGAGACTTTCCTTATGGAATGGAGGACTGGATGCACATGGCCTTTTGGCTCAGCAATTGGCAGGAGATACATTATTATTATTATTACTATTATTATTATTATTATTATTATTACGATGGAGGCGCATGTGCAAAAATGCATCAGCCATTGACAGAGAAGCACTATTATTATTATTATTATTATTATTATTATTATTATTATTATTATTATTATTATTATTATTATTATTATTATTATTATTATTATTATTTATTATATTATTATTATTATTATTATTATTATTATTATTATTATTATTATTATTATTATTATTATTATATTATTATTATTATTATTATTATTATTATTATTGGCCCTGTCGCCAGTTCGATTCCCGTCGGTGCCACCAGTATTTTCATTGAACATACCGGTCCGTCTGGAAGTGTTGAACTGCCCTTGCGGGGGTGTCATTAGAGCCTATCGTCAATTCTTCGTATTCCCCTCACGGGTGAGACGATGGAGGCGCATGTGCAGAAATGCATCAGCCATTGACAGAGAAACACTATTATTATTATTATTATTATTATTATTATTATTATTATTATTATTATTATTATTATTATTATTATTATTATTATTATCATTGTCAAGTTCTACCATCTGGGCCCTGTCGCCAGTTCGATTCCCGTCGGTGCCACCAGTATTTTC
The DNA here is from genome assembly GCA_019918135.1 of Paulinella micropora. Lineage (NCBI taxonomy): Eukaryota > Cercozoa > Imbricatea > Euglyphida > Paulinellidae > Paulinella > Paulinella micropora. The sequence goes on from WBZZ01006370.1 coordinate 19,207, forward strand.
ATTGAACATACCGGTCCGTGTGGACCAGTATTTTCATTGAACATACCGGCCCGTCTGGAAGTGTTGGAACTGCCCTTGCGGGGGTGTCATTAGAGCCTATCGTCAATTCTTCGTACTCCCCTCACGGGTGAGACGATGGAGGCGCATGTGCAGAAATGCATCAGCCATTGACAGAGAAGCACTATTATTATCATTAATTTTATCTTTACTACTACTACTATTATTATTATTATTATTATTATTATTATTATTATTATTATTATTATTATTATTATTATTATTATTATTGGACACCGTCATAGCCCAGTGGTCAAGTTCTACCATCTGGGCCCTGTCGCCAGTTCGATTCCCGTCGGTGCCACCAGTATTTTCATTGAACATACCGGTCCGTCTGGACCAGTATTTTTATTGAACATACCGGTCCGTCTGGAAGTGTTGGAACTGCCCTTGCGGGGGTGTCATTAGAGCTTATCGTCAATTCTTCGTACTCCCCTCACGGGTGAGACGATGGAGGTGCATGTGCAGAAATGCATCAGCCCTTGACAGAGAAGCACTATTATTATTATTATTATTATTATTATTTTGGGGGGCACCAATACATGGTTGGGTGTCACCGCCACACGGCGGGGTTGGGGCCGTTGGCAGCTTGTTATGAGGGGTACATAATCAGTGCTCCACTGATTCATGAGACGGAAACTTATACTGAGAGAAGCTCTCTCACCACGCTCACGGCTCTTGGCTCGGGGTGGCCTCTGGTATCACTCGGGGTGCGGGGGGTGGGGGTTATCTGAGGGAGGGGGTTGGGCTCAGTGGGTCACTGGACAGGTTGGTTAACTAAACTACTGTCGGTATGAGTGGGAATGAAGGCGACAGGCTCCACACATTTCCACAAGCCTTGAAATCACTCAACTGCCACAGTAGCGACTGCCTGGACGCGGGGCTCCTGACTCACCCTCTCTCCCAGAACCCCTCGTGCTCACTTTGCGGATGCCATGGGGATGCTCTGGCGGAGGGTCGGGACGTGTTGGGTGCATGTGACCGGGCCTGTCACTTAGTGTTCTCGGCAGATGACTCTTTTGTAGCTTCTATCGGACGCAGGGTGGCTTGCCACGACACCTCAATGATGCATAGTACGTCACGTCTCTGACCTGGTTACGGGGGCGGGTAACTGAGGCGGGTTCCTGAAGGCTGGTTACGGAAGCTATGTTATTGTTGTTGGGTTCCTGACTGCTATGTTATTGTTGTTGGGTTCCTGGCTGCTATGTTATTGTTGTTGGGTTCCTGGCTGCTATGTTATTGTTGTTGGGTTCCTGGCTGCTATGTTATTGTTGTTGGGTTCCTGGCTGCTATGTTATTGTTGTTGGGTTCCTGGCTGCTATGTTATTGTTGTTGGGTTCCTGGCGGCGTACATGTTTATGCTTTTTTAAGGGTTGAGCTTTAAATAACCCCACTCGGGTCTTCTTTTATCGAGCTCACCACTCGGTGGATGGAGGCCTGGGGTAGACTTATACGATGTTTTTGATGCTAGGTTCCGTCTCCAGGGATTCGACTGGCATCGCTGCTTTGCCTCACCGCACTGCCTCACCCACACATCCACGCTGGCACACTGTTTCTCCTCTTGCTCTTGTACCTATGTCGCACACAGCTATGAGCTCACGCCGATGAGTGGTTGTGACGAGGTGCACCCAGCTGGATTGCGGGCGAGCCACGGCGGCCTCGCTCTCGCTCGCTCTCTCTCTCTCTCTCTCTCTCTCTCTCTCTCTCTCTCTCTCTCTCTCTCTCTCTTTTTCTTTTTTTTTTTCTTTTTTTTTTTTTTTTTTTTTTTTTTTTTTTTTTTTGTTGTTGCTTTGCTTTGCTTTGCTTTGGGCGAGGCCTAGCTTTCACATGGGCGGGCTGAGCCTATGAGGGGCGCACGATAAGCGTTCCATTGATTTATGAGACGGGTCCCAATTACTGAGAGTAACTCATGTGAGTTGCTCATCATACTCATGGCTCTTGGCTCGGGGTGGCCTCTGGAATCACAAGGGGTCGGCACTGGGGGAGGGGTTTGTGTTCAGAGGGTCACCGCGAAGGATGGTCAACCAAACTACTGTCGGTCGGAGTTTGTACGAAGGCGAGAGGCCCTACACCTTACCACAAGCCTTGAAACGACTAAATGACCAAAGTAACGACGGACCGGAGCGGGGCTCCTGGCTCACCCTCTCTCTCAGCACTCTTCGTGCTCATCCTGCGGATGCCATGGGGTTGCTCTGGCGGAGGGTTATGGGGTGGTGGGTACACGTGCACGGGCCTGTCACTCTGTGCTCTCGGTAGATGACTCACTTGCAGCGTTTATCGGACGCAGGGTGGTTTGCCACGACACCTACCTCGATGATGCACAGCGGGTCTGCCTCGTGCCTGGTTACGGATGCAGGTGAGTGTTTGTGTGTATTCCTATACATACGTACACGTATGCTTTTTAAGGGTTGAGCTTTAAATAACCCCACCTGGGTCCTCATTTATCGAGTTTACAACTCGATCAATGCGGCACCGGGGTCCCATACCACTTATGTCAGGTTCTTATGCGAAGAGCGCGGCCGCTAGTGCTGGCCCTATGGGTCAAGGCGGTAATCCTTCAGGTTTAGACGTTCCCCGTGGGAGTGCGCCTGCGGGTGGCGATGGCTACTCGGCCGGGGTGGGGTGGTCGAGTGCTCGCGTACCTGACGGGCAACCTGAATCACGTACAACCTGAATCACGTAGAGCCAGCAATCCTGCTGCATCTCGATCACCCTCCCCAACCTCGGAAGAGAAGTCACGTCCGGAAAGGTCTGGTCACGGCGTGTGGCAAGCGGTACCGCCACCGAGGTGGCGGAGGAAGGTACGAAATGAGCTGGATAAGAGATGTTGCATAGTATGGGGGCTATCGCATGTCTCTCAGACAGTGGTCATGGCGCGAGAGCTCCGAATTCTCGGTCTCGGGGAAGTCGAGGTGGAATTCGCGGGCAGAGGTAGTGTGCGACATTTGCGGATTAAATGTGCGTCTTGTGAGGAGGCGGAGAAGATGGTGCGGCTGCTGCGGGAGCGTAAGTTCTTCACGGGAAAGGTTCACGTTGCGACGGGTAGGACTTTCCGGGAAAGAGAGAAGCAGCGGGCTGCACGGGGGGGTGCCCAGTATGTAGAGATGCAGAGGGAGCTTCGCAAGCAGGGATTTGGCTACTGGGTGCTCGACGTGGAAGTCGACGAGCCCCAGGGCGAAGCCTCAAGCGGTGAATCTCCCTTGGCGGAGTGGGGCGGGATGCGGGAGCTGGAGGAGCTGGGGCGGAGGGTGCAGGATGGGCCGTGGAGGGTGGCGGAGGGCTCCAGGCGGGCTCAACCGAAGCGCAGGCATCGGCACCAGCTTCGTTCTTCCCAATTTGTGAAAGGCTTCCCACTGAGGGTGGCCTCACATAATTGGCAAGGCAAAGTGGGTGCGGATAGCCCAGGCTTTGGGGAATGGCCGGAGCACTACAAGGAGCGAGGCTGGGTGATCGTCGGAGTCCAGGAGCACAACCTATCGTCGCAGAAGGTGGAGAAGCTCCAAGTCGACGGCTTCGCAGTCCTCGGCAAAGCGGCTGCAACTGGTGCGGGCTCGCGTCTCTTGGGGGGAGTCTTGACGTTGGTGGCCAACTATCTGGCACCGTGCGCTACCATTGTACAGGCGCCTGTTCCACACCCACAGCTTTTGTGGGTGAGGCTGTCGTCTGGGAGCGCGACGGCGTCGGATGTGTTCGTCGGCAACGGCTACTTCCCCCAAGAAGATCAACGAGAGGAATCTATTGCAGCCTATGAGGCGTGGCAGGCGGCCGTCTCCTACTTCGCCACCAAAGGTCATGTGGTTACGGTTGGTGATGCTAATGCTAAGCTGGGGCCCGCCAGAATAGCGCGGGAGGAGGGAGTGGTGGGCCTCTTTGGCGAGATAGATGGGAGGGGTAGAGGGGTTAGGAGTGAGAATGGTGAGTTGCTGGCTGCGATGCTTGTTGCCACGGGGTTGCGCAATCTCAGTGGGTTTTCGCAACCACGGGGGGACAAATATTGGTGATCTAGGCAGGAAAATATAGGTGGACGAAGGCATCTGCTGGATTACATCTGCGTCTCTTCCGAGCTGGCGGAGGAGGCAAGCTTCGGCGTCGACGAGGTAGACCTTGATACCGACCACAAAGCTGTGTGGGCGGAACTGGTCTGGGGGGGACAGCCACCCCCCAAAAAGCAGGTAAAGAGGTACAAAGCATTCAAGGCAGAGCGCTTGATAGGCAGGGTAGTTGAGGGTAAGGAGAGTGAGCTGTCTAAGCTTAGGTTGAAGTACGACGAGACCTTTGCAGCTGGTATATCGGGGCTGTTGCCAGATGGCCTCCCAGATCTATCAGCAGTGGAGGACCCGGATGAGCTTCAGCAGGAGGTAGATAGGGTCGCTAGCTTAGTGGTCCGAGCTTTCACGGGCGCAGCCGTGAAGGTCTTGGGAGTTCGGGTGATTAGGCCAGGGTTTACTAATGCATGTTTTGATGAGAGTCTTAGGGAAGCGATTGCGCGACGGAGAGAGGCATACGGTCTCTGGCGAAGGAATGAGGCCAACCGAGAGGCCTGGCAAAGATATAAAGAAGCGAGGAAGGCGGTCAGAAGGTTATGCAAGGAGAAGAAGGAGCAAGCGTGGAAGCGGGTCCAGAATGACACCGCTGCCAACTTCAGGAGCGCTACCATGGCCACGTACTGGAAGCTGTCAAAGCGTTTGGGCGGGGTTCGGCGGTCGAACGCTTCTGCTTCTGTTCGGAAGCCCGATGGCACTCTGGCATGCACACTTCGGGAAAAACTACAAGAATGGGAAGAATACCGCCGACGTATGGTGGTCCCCAAAGAAAACCAGTTTTTGGAGGATGCATGTGTAGAGGAAGTCGGTTCTGATGAGGAAGCAGCGCGGATTGAGCCCGAGCGGAAGGCCCGCGAAACCTTCCAGTATAACGACAACCTGCGCGACCAATTCGAGGCCATGGCGCAAGCCGAGGAGATCCGGACTGAGACGGGCCCGCTGGACTATGATTACACCGAGAAGGAAGTGGAGCTCTGCCAGGAAAATCTCCAGAATCACAAAGCGTGCTCACCGGATAAGATCAAGAACGAGATGCTCAAGTACGGAGGCACGCGGATTGTGAGCTTTCTGGTGCGCTTCTTCAACTGGTTGAAATCGTGCGAATACACCCCCAGCGACTGGGGCAAAGCGATTATCGTCAACATCCCAAAAGGAGGCGACCCAACCGATCCGGAAAATTGGAGAGACATCGCGATTCTGAGCTGTCTGGGTAAGATGTATCTGTCCCTTATGGCGGCGAGGCTTACGGCTTTCATCGATCAGCCGGGCAGGCTTCGCCCAGAGCAGGGTGGGTTCCGGCCAAAACGTAGTACGGGGGACCAGATTTTTGTCCTTAAGGAGCGTCTGCGCCTTAGACAACAAGCTGGCCTCCGTTCTTTCGTTTTGTTCGTGGATCTGAGAAAGGCATTCCCTACGGTTTGGCGGGCCGGGTTGTTTCAGAGGCTAACCCAGATGGGGGTACAGGGCAAGTTCTATCGCATTCTGCGGCGTTTTTACCGAAGAACGTCATCGCGAGTGCTAGTCGATGGCGAACTCACTGGTGAAGTGCTGGAAGAGATGGGAGTTCAGCAAGGGTCGCCGTTGTCACCGTCGCTGTTCAACGTCTTCATGGATGAGCTAACGGTCCGAATCGCGAAAGAGTTGGAGATCGAGGACCTCAACCGCATCGAAGACATACGGACCCTGCTTTACGCCGACGACGTTGCGGTAATTGCGCATAGTGTCACGGAGCTTCAACAGATTGTAAATGTCGTGGCGACATTCGTGGAGGACTATCGGCTTGAAATCAACCTGAAACCGGGCAAGACGGAAGTCATGCCGATATACGGGCACGCCAAGTCAAAAAAGTCGCCCCCATGCGTGAGGTTCCGAGGCAAGGTTCTCAACGTCACCGACCACTACAAATACCTGGGAGTTCTGCTCACGGACACCCTCTCCGATAAACCGCAAGCGAAGCGGGCGGCGGAAATCACTGTAGCGGGAACGGCTGCCTGCTACCCCCTCTGGATTGCCCATGAAGTTCCAGCGCGTCTTCGGCTGATGAATTGGCAGCAAATGGTTGGCGCAAAGTTGCTTTACGCATCGGCTTTTTGGGATCTGCCGGGCGCCAACAAGCTGAGTAAGCTGGAGGGCGCGTTGGTAGCGCCCCTGCGGGTCATCTTGGGTGTTGGTACGCGCACAAGCGGCTGCATCACCAGGGGTTTAGGCCGCACGCCGAGTTTTAGCATCCTTGCCAAGGCGGCCCGGCTTCGGTTCCTAGGGCGCATCGAGTTACTGGGCAACACAGCGCTAACACGCAGGCTTTACAACACGGGTCGGTGCAAATGGAAGGAAGATACGGAAAATTTGATCTTAGCAGATCACAGGCTGCGGGAGGGCTTGGATGCGCTCAAGCGGGTCGTGAACGAAGATGGCACGGTAGATGATAAGGACTGGCGGGCCGCTCTGGCGAACTGGAACGAGGTGGTAAAGCAATGGTCTGTCCGGCAGGAAGTAGCTGGCTGGGAGCGGCAGGCTAAGCCCTCTGATGGGCTTAGGGTGCTGCTTAGCCAGATGTCTTCCCGCTCTGCTTTCCCACGTTGGCGGGCGCTGGAGGGGGGAAGTCACAACCTTATCAGAAGGCGATTGTTGAGCTGCAACAATCGCCTTCGCCTCTACCGATCCAAATTTGGCTCATGCTCGCCGGACTGCTCAAGCTGTTTCGCCTTGTGTGGCACTGAGGTTAACGAGTCGTTACGTCACTTCCTGCTGCATTGCCCACGTTTGCGAGCTCTCGTGAGGCACTGTTTAAGTTTATCGATGAGGCGCAAGCCCGGCAGCCCCTCATGCTGAATCGAGGAGGGCTTTATCACAGGGAACTGCGGGAGGCAGAGGAGGAGATGAGGCTCTTCAAAGAGGAATGGCTGAAGGGGGAGGATGAAAAGATGGCGGCGATGCTCGGCGTTTTGTTTATCCCTGTCCCAGAAGAGGTGGAGGAGGAGTTAGGAAGGTTTGTTGCCACCATCTGGAAGGAGTGGGAGGAGTTGGAGGCGCAGACCAGGGAGGCAGAGGGGGCGGAGGAGGAGGAGGAGGTGATCGACCTCACGGTCGTTCAGGAGGTGGGTAGAAGGAGGGGAAGGCCTAGTCAGGTAGAATGTCTGGCTAGATCTGTTGTAGGTGGAGGTCAGCGCAGCGTCGCGGACTTCTTCTCGGCAGATAACTCCTCTCACTCCTTGCACCCACTTGCACATGCACAGCACGCTCATTTGCACATTGCACTGCCAGTCGAGTCTTTGGAGCGGAGCCGCGTCACCGAACGGTCCCGTGCTACCAATGGAGGCACATGTCCGACAGGATCAAAGGCCAATTGACTAATAAGTCTATTATTATTATTATTATTATTATTATTATTATTATTATTATTATTATTATTATTATTATTACCATCTGGGCCCTGTCGCCAGTTCGATTCCCGTCGGTGCCACCAGTATTTTCATTGAACATACCGGTCTATTTCTGGACCAGTATTTTCATTGAACATACCGGCCCGTCTGGAAGTGTTGGAACTGCCCTTGCGGGGGTGTCATTAGAGCTTATCGTCAATTCTTCGTACTCCCCTCACGGGTGAGACGATGGAGGCGCATGTGCAGAAATGCATCAGCCATTGACAGAGAAGCACTATTATTATTATTATTATTATTATTATTATTATTATTATTATTATTATTATTATTATTATTATTATTATTATTATTATTATTATTATTATTATTATTATTATTATTATTATTATTATTATTATTATTATTATTATTATTATTATTATGGACACCGTGATAGCCCAGTGGTCAAGTTCTACCATCTGGGCCCTGTCGCCAGTTCGATTCCCGTCGGTGCCACCAGTATTTTCATTGAACATACCGGTCTATTTCTGGACCAGTATTTTCATTGAACATACCGGCCCGTCTGGAAGTGTTGGAACTGCCCTTGCGGGGGTGTCATTAGAGCTTATCGTCAATTCTTCGTACTCCCCTCACGGGTGAGACGATGGAGGCGCATGTGCAGAAATGCATCAGCCATTGACAGAGAAGCACTATTATTATTATTATTATTATTATTATTATTATTATTATTATTATTATTATTATTATTATATTATTATTATTATTATTATTATTATTATTATTATTATTATTATTAGATAGATAGATAGATAGATAGATAGATAGATAGATAGATAGATAAATAGATAGATAGATAGATAGATAGATAATGATTGAAATGAACTGCACAAGCCATGTCGTGGTCTATGAGATAGATAGATAGATAGATAGAAAGATAGATAGATAGATAGATAGATAGATAGATACATAGATAGATAGATTGATTGATTGATTGGTAGGTAGGTAGGTAGGTAGGAAGGTAGGTAGGTAGGAAGGTAGGTAGGTAGGTAGGTAGGTAAGGTAAGGTAAGGTAAGGTAAAGTAAGGTAAGGTAAGGTAAGGTAAGGTAAGGTAAGGTAAGGTAAGGTAAGGTAAGGTAAGGTAAGGTAAGGTAAGGTAAGGTGAGGTGAGGTGAGGTGAGGTGAGGTGAGGTGAGGTGAGGTGAGGTGAGGTAAGGTGAGGTGAGGCTAGGTAAGGCTAGGCTAGGCTAGGCTAGGCTAGGCTAGGCTAGGCTAGGCTAGGTTTATTATTATTAATATTATTATTATTATTATTATTATTATTATTATTATTATTATTATTATTATTATTATTATTGGACACCGTGATAGCCTAGTGGTCAAGTTCTACCGTCTGGGCCCTGTCGCCAGTTCGATTCCCGTCGATGCCACCAGTATTTTCATTGAACATACCGGTCCGTCTGGAAGTGTTGGAAGTGCCCGTGCGGGGGTGTCATTAGAGCCTATCGTCAATTCTTCGTACTCCCCTCACGGGTGAGACGATGGAGGCGCATGTGCAGATTTGCATCAGCCATTGACAGAGAAGCACTATTATTATTATTATTATTATTATTATTATTATTATTATTATTATTATTATTATTATTATTATTATTATTATTATTATTATTATTATTATTATTATTATTATTATTATTATTATTATTAGGGAGTACATAGGCCATCGGTCCTTTCCATGGGCTGATTGGTATAAAGCTCCTAGAGTAATGTTTTATGCAGTCACTTCCTTTATTCCACCGATTGGTGTGGAGACTTTCCTTATGGAATGGAGGACTGGATGCACATGGCCTTTTGGCTCAGCAATTGGCAGGAGATACACTATTATTATTATTATTATTATTATTATTATTATTATTATTATTATTATTATTATTATTATTATTATTATTATTATTATTATTATTATGGACACCGTGATAGCCCAGTGGTCAAGTTCTACCATCTGGGCCCTGTCGCCAGTTCGATTCCCGTCGGTGCCACCAGTATTTTCATTGAACATACCGGTCTATTTCTGGACCAGTATTTTCATTGAACATACCGGCCCGTCTGGAAGTGTTGGAACTGCCCTTGCGGGGGTGTCATTAGAGCTTATCGTCAATTCTTCGTACTCCCCTCACGGGTGAGACGATGGAGGCGCATGTGCAGAAATGCATCAGCCATTGACAGAGAAGCACTATTATTATTATTATTATTATTATTATTATTATTATTATTATTATTATTATTATTATTATTGACACCGTGATAGCCCAGTGGTCAAGTTCTACCATCTGGGCCCTGTCGCCAGTTCGATTCCCGTCGGTGCCACCAGTATTTTTATTGAACATACCGATCCGTCTGCACCAGTATTTTCATTGAACATACCGGCCCGTCTGGAAGTGTTGGAACTGCCCTTGCGGGGGTGTCATTAGAGCTTATCGTCAATTCTTCGTACTCCCCTCACGGGTGAGACGATGGAGGCGCATGCAGAAATGCATCAGCCATTGACAGAGAAGCACTATTATTATTATTATTATTATATATTATTATTATTATTATTATTATTATATTATTATTATTATTATTATTATTATTATTATTATTGACACCGTGATAGCCCAGTGGTCAAGTTTACCATCTGGCCCTGTCGCCAGTTCGATTCCCGTCGTGCCACCAGTATTTTTATTGAACATACCGATCCGTCTGGACCAGTATTTTCATTGAAACATACCGGCCCGTCTGGAAGTGTTGGAACTGCCCTTGCGCGGGGTGTCATTAGAGCTTATCGTCAATTCTTCGTACTCCCCTCACGGGTGAGACGATGGAGGCGCATGTGCAGAAATGCATCAGCCATTGACAGAGAAGCACTATTATTATTATTATTATTATATTATTATTATTATTATTATATTATTATTATTATTATAATTATTATTATTATTATTATTATTATTATTATATATTATTATATATTATTATTATTATTATTATTATTATTATTATTATTATTATTATTATTATTAATTATTATTATTATTATTACTATTTTGTTGCTTCTCGCTTCTTAACTTAGGTTTCGATTCTTTGAATAGCTTAGACGGAATTGAAGCGCATAGAAATGTGGAATCATGTAAAAGCAGAAAGGTGTTTGTGTGTGTGTGTGTGTGAAAGAGAGAGAGAGCTCAGAGAGAGAGAGAGAGAGAGAGAGAGAGAGAGAGAGAGAGTGGGAGGGAGGTGAGCTCCAGTAGACAGTCAACACATGCATTGTTCTCGACCTGTCAGCTTTGACGCGTAGACATGATTATGTGCCTACAACCGTAAGTTCTTTCGAATTGTACTGTACCTCAAGTTTCTGTGATATACATATCTATCTATCTACCTACCTACCTACCTACCTACCTATCTTTACCTACCCTACCTACCTACTACTTACCTACCTACCTACCTATATCTCTATCTATCTATCTATCTATCTATCTATCTATCTATCTATC
>WBZZ01006371.1:0-12500 GCA_019918135.1 Paulinella micropora
TTGCGAATTATCCTCGAAAATTTCTACTGCACCCTTTTGCGGAATTCCGAGTTCCTGTCTGACATGGCCTATTGCTAGTCCTTCTCTTATGCATTCAGCAGCTGCGTAAATTTCCGCGTCATTTGAACTAAGTGCTATCCTACTCTGTCTTTTTGAAAGCCAACCTATTGGGTCTCTTCCCCACAAGATTATAAAACCTGTGAGAGACTTACCCGTTTTCAAACAGAATTTGTGAGCGGCATCGGGCCACAAAGTGACCTTAGGGTAGGACATCCCTCTTGAACGGATTTTGGCCCGTTAAACGCTATACCGCGAAAAGACTTGATTAAATAGCGTATGATTCTACCTAACATAGCGTAAGTTACTCCCTTGTCTATGGTTTGCATGACGCTTGCAGCGTTAAGACCTTGTTCGATATCTGGTCTTGTCATTTTGGCTAAATAAAGCAAACTGCCTACTATACTCGGAATAGACATTTTACGCAAAGCTGCATCTTCCGACATTGCTTCCGGTGTTTGGTCTACCGCTGGGGTACTGACCGGACGAGAATTTGCGTATCTTGTCTCACGTAAAATTTGCAACTAGTACTTTCTTTGGTGCAAAACGATTCTGCCTTTCTCATGCACTATCTCTATACCTTTGAATTCCTTCGCAACTCCTAGCCTTTTGATTGGGTAGTACCGTTCTAACGCAGACGCGAATGTATCATAAGCTTCTTTGTGAGGTGCGGAAAATATCAAATCATCCACGTGAAATACTCCCATTATCGCTTCTCTTATAGGTTCTCTACGAACATGCATAAGTCGGATTCTAACAACCTAAATCCTAGCTTTACTAACTTAGGGGCTAGTATGTCATACCACCTTCTACCAGTGCCTGAGGCGCACCATATGACGCTCCATCAACACGCAATATCACCCCCTCTTTGCCCTCTCTATCCATTGCATCAGGTGGGTGGCAAATACCGGATCTTGCATGCGGGCATTTAAGTAAGCATTTTTGAAATCGATCCCGTAAAGCTTATTACCATGCCAGGCAGTTAGTTTGGCAAGCATGAGCAGTGAGCGATGTGAGGCACAAGGGACAAACAATTGGTCAGGGTTGAAACTAACTCCTGGTTCTAACATGTATCCTCTTAAAGCTAATCTAGACTTAACAAACTTCCTTCCGTTCTCGTCTATCTTTACTTTGTGAACCCATGTGAGCCTAACTATCTTGCTAACACCAGCCTTTTTGGCATCGCTAAAGTTAACCCAAGAGTATATCTTAAAGTCCTTAAGAGATTGCATCTCTTTCTTCATGCCCTCTAACAACTCTTTCGCTGTCAATCTCTGCTCAGCTAACTCTTTAGGCACACGAATGTTAAAATAAAGCAAAAGTTTATTTGGTTCATTCATGCATCTGTCATAACATAACATAGCACTCTCCAACTCTCCAGCAGGTAATACGGACTTCCCCTCACTTACCTTGTACTTATTGATCTCAGATTCTAGCATCTTCTCTAGTCTGTCCTCAAACTTAACAAAGTGAGATGGCTTAGGTTGTTTTCTAACTTTTAACCTCTCTTTGGGGGCACACTTCTGCTTCACTATGTCTGTGCGCACTTTACTCTCCCAGCCCTCTCCGTGTGTCTTCTCTGCCCACTCGTCTCCCCACTCCCTTGCAAGAACTCTCACTCTCACTCCTTCTAGTTCCTGAACCTCAATTACTTTTTCTTTTCGTTTTAGTTTACTATGCAGTCGTGATGGTGGTTGTTGTGCTTGTGGTAGTTGTTGTTGTGCCTGTCGTCTTATTCGTTTTCCTTCTTGAACTATGTTAGTTTCTGTGATCTTGTCACTCTGCTCCCATGTTCTTCCTTTACTAGGTTGCTCACTCTCTTCATATGCTCTTCTCTCATGCTGTGCTTGAGGATCAGATGCATCTGTGAGTGCGTGTGCATGTCCTAGTCCTGTGTTGTTTGTCTGTGGGGTTGTGTCGGTGGGATGGGGTGCAGCTGTCGGTGTGGTGTCGATGTCCTGTGTTGAAAAGCTATCTTGTGTTTGTTTGTGTTTGCGATCTAATAACTATGCTGACTCCCCCCTGTGTCCCCTCCATACTCCCCCTGTCCTTGTTGACTATCTGACTGACTGACGTCATCGACATTGTCGTATGTGTCGTCATCGTCATGAGTCTGTGTCGGGTCCTCTTGTGTGTTGGTGGTGGTGACTGAAGTGGTGGTGGGTGTGGAGTGGGTTTGTTCAACATCGACATCCTTACTCTCACCCTCCCCCTCAGCTACATCCTCATCCCACTTGACTGTTCTCTCTGGATGTGCTTCCTTCCCTATCACGTACGAGTTAAACCGCACGTTTCTAACTCCTGTTACTACTTTCCTACCGTCCCACACTCTATGCAACTCTCTAAATAAGTCATAGTATTACCCTACTAGCATAACTTTCTTTCCTCTAAACTGTCCCTTTCTACCCTTGCCTGTATACATTACTCCCATGCAGCCTATGGGTCTAAGGTGTTTTAAAAACTGTTTCCTTCCCAATAACTGCTCAAATGGGGACATCCCCTTCCTAGGTCCTTGGGTGGCAGGCAAAATGTTATGTAGAGTGGTTGCAGAATGCTCCATCTCTGCCCAGAAAGAAATGGGCAGGTGGGCATGGTAACGCATGGCTCTTGCGGCCCCAGCCGTAATGTCATTGGCTTTTTCAGCGATAGGGTTACCATCTTTGTCCCCCGTTGCTGACGTTTTCCAAATAAACTGACTAGGCTTGCACCACTCTATCATCTCTTTCGGGACATCAAACTCTTGATCACATCTAATTTCTTGTACTTTGTTTCCTGTCTGTCTCTCATAAAATGCTACCGCCTGCTTAATGCAGTCAATAAATTCGTTCTTATGCGCAAGATAATAATCCTTAATAAACAACGAGTAATCGTCCGTGACCGAAAATTATTGTCTCTTACCGTGTATTGACCGTGCTGACCACGTTCCGGTGTCTATGTGTAATACTACTCCTGGCTTACTAGCTCTCTCTATATTATTAACTTTAAACCTAGGCAACTGCTTTGCCTTACCTATCATGCATGATTCGCAGAATTCTACTTTCTTCTCATCTCCTACTATGCCTAATGCATTTGCCAATGCTCTCATCTTCTTAATCCTATAGTGTCCACATGCATAATGGAACAATTCTATATCTACCTTTCTAATCGCACCAGGCTTGCAGGGATAAGACGCATACAGCGTTACCTCCCCTGTTTTGCCTTCTGTCTGCCTACGCTTCTGTCTTTCTCTCTTGGGGTTTCCCTCCCCTTTTACCCCACCACATCTCTTTTCTTATTCTGTGGGGGTTCATAACGCTCATTTATGTCTAATGGGATGTCGAATTCATCGTCCCATCTGTAAAGAAGGGTTGACATAGCCTACCTCTTACCAGTACGTCTTTCTCCTCTAATCTTATGGCGTGTTTGAGTATGACTAGCTGTCCATTTTGGTGAATGATTGACCGGTGATGGGTATTATCCATCCTGCCGGTTGAGGCAATATTCACGGGTAACCTGGTGTCAAGGAGCATAGGCCTTGATACCGTAATTGGTCTACCATGTCCATTGATACGCGTCACTCTTGCCGTCCCCTCCTGTCATATCTCACACTCTCCATTACCTGTAATTAGCTTGACAGGGGGAACGGACTTAATGTCGTGTAACATTTCAGGGTTGCATGCTATGTCTCGGGACGACCCGCTATCCTAAACTATCGTGCTCTTTCTGTCTCGCCCCCCTTCCCCATCTAACACTAGTGCGTAGTTCTGTTTGCTGTTCTTGTGTTGTGATGGTGCTGGTGGTTGTGATGTGTTGCTGTTTTGGGTTTGTGTTGGTGGGGATAGTGTTGTGCGAGCTGCGTGTGCTATATACACTCCCTCTATCGCTCTCACCACATCCGTCAAGAACTCATCTGGCACTAACTTCCCTTCACTCACTCTCTTTACCTCACCACTGCTTTCTCTAATGCATGTTGTTGTGAGTTGTTGAGCGAGCTGTTCTATGTCTTTGAAAGTGATGATGGGTGGGGTTGGGTTTGAGGTTTTGGAACTGTTTGTGGTGTCGGGGTTGCTGCTGCGCCTTCCCGCTGCTTCCCCTTGGCCTCCCCGGTCCCTACGGCAACACTGGGTAGTCCGGCAGATGCCGGACTCCCACTCTTAGCGTGAGTCTTCCTGATAATGCAGTGTTTTTCAAAATATTTCTTAACATTGCCCTTCCGCGTAAATGTTCGAAATTCCGGGTCAACATCACTATCATCCAAGCATGATTCCATTGTCATGTCATGTCTGATCTCATCAGAACATCTAGAGTCATTCTCACTGTCATAGTATGATTCCTCCATCTCTTCTTCTCCTTCTTCTTCCTCACTGCTCTCTCTTTGCATTGGTGTGTCGTCTGTTTGCGTGACACGTGTGGATGATGCGGTGTGAGGTGTTTGTGTGGTGGAGGTGTGTTTTTGCGGTGATGTCTCTACACGCCTGCTCCCCCTCACTTCCCTTTTCACTCCCTTTTGCTCACTCTCTTCCTCCCTCTGTGGAGATTGGTTGGTGAATGTGGTAGTGAGGTTGTGTGGTACGACTATCCCTCTCGCTTTTGCATCCTCACGCAAACCACTCTCATCAGGATAGTAAGGGGATTTGGGGGGACGGAGGTCTGGGCTTACAGCTAAATCAAGTAAAGGATACTCTTTGTCCTGCTTTTTGGCACGGTAACCGCAAAATAATCCATATGTCAACCTAGAAACTTGCAGAGCATTTGGACCCCTCTTGTCTTTCTCAAGAGAGATCTGACAAGGACTGTTCTTTTTTGTTCTTGCCGTGACACTTAAGGGACCTCGGTCTCTCTTTGCTATACCTCTCAATGGTTGTCAGAGGTGATTTGGGGACTGTGTTTTGACGCTGTGGGGTGTTTGTGGAGGTGTCCCTTGTTAGCTGACTCTGAGAGCATGAGATTGGTGTGGCGTTGGGACTCCCTCCGTCACTTCTATTTGGCGACAGGGGACGAACACCTGGCCCAATCTGAGGTTCCCAGACTCGACATTCGCTCTCTCCCTGCTTCTCTCTTCGTCAGGGGTTTCCCCAGGGTTGCCTAGGACATCTCCCCCCATGAAGACGAGCAAAGCGTCACTATCAGTCTCTGTGTCCCCATCTTCTTCTTCCTCTCTAATGAGGTTCATGTCTTTGTCTTTGAGAGACTTTTTGCGCTTATTGCTGTGAGGTTAGCACTTTTTCTTTTTGTTATCGTTCTTGTCTTCACTCGCTTGAGTTTTCTTGCGGGGTTTCTTTGGTGAGCAATACTTCTTGGTATGACCTTTCTCATTACACTCGTAACAAGTGACTTTGAGCCACCATTCTTCCTTTTTCTTGAATTTTCTGAACTTGCCCTTACCCCCTTCCTCCTCATCTCCCTTATCACCTGCTAAGAGGTTTGTCTCCCTCTTCTGCCTCGTGGGCTTTTCAGGTCTCTCCTTCCTCTCTTATCCTCTCCACTTATCTTTTCTCCACAACGCCCATGTGTCTCTCGCGCTGTCAACTAAATCGTCAAATCGTGGTCTAAGGTTGGTGGGTAGGTTGAAGTAGAGTGCTTTGAAGTTCTCTCCGTATGCGGTGTGTTTTGCAAGCTTAGCAAGCTATGCTCTTATGAGGTCATCTTCATTTTTTTTGCTCTTTTCTCTCTCCAGTGTTTCTTTTGTTCATCAGTTAGCTTCGCCCAATCCTTCGGTTTGTCTTCGGAGGGTGTCTTGCTTTCATCTTTCTTCAGCGTTTTGGGTCTCTGTCTACCTGCGTCTGACGTACTGCCTTCATCGTCAGAATCTACATCAAGGGTATCCTCTGAGTCTGGTTCATCAGGCAACTCCCTCTCCTCAATCTCCAGTGCTTTCGCTGGGTCATAAGGATATTTAACCTGTGCCTTTGCTGAGTCATCAAAGGCCAGCGTGATGCACTCACCATGCCAGGCACTGATGCACTTTGCATAGTTCACTAGCTTGTAACGGAAGTCGGAATAATTCCGAGTGGTACCATCCAACTGCGGGATGTACTCTTGCTTAAACTAATTGTTTTCTCAGTTCCAAGGCTCATAACCTTTGGAAAGCTACTCATCGTCGAACCTTTACCGATACTTTCAGGATCTATCCGGGCTATCTAGCAAGATTATCAACGCAATATGGAAACGCACTTTAATAACTAGTATAATGAAAGAACTGACTCTTTGACAGTTGACTTCCACGTCACAGACTGACTAACTTAGGTATAGGTCTTACGCATTTCGGTTAACATTTGCATTATTGACTGTCCTGCCTATTGACAAATCAATTACCTAAGTAAATGTGAATTAAATTGAAATAGTAATGACTAACGGAAAATGTTACCATCATTGGGTTGAGTTTTAGACGGTGACGTTCAGTATTATTATGTGCAAAGGTGTTGGCAAGGTGTTATATATGTTTTTGGGGAGCAGCCTTCGTTTTTGGCGACGGTTGGACTTTAAGTTTTCGTTGTAATGTACTATTAATACCCGTTACTCCACCTAGTCAATTTACCGGTAATTTGGATATTCTTAGTCATAGGCAGGTTCATAGGCCGGACAGTTATTAATACCTTTATTACTGACAAGGACACTTTCTAGAGTATTCGCGAATCATAGTCTGGAATGCCTAGAATCAAATGAGTATTACCATTCTGTAAAGGTCATAACATCATAAATTTGTGTGACCCAAAGTCATTAAAAGTCTTTTCTTCGGTTATCAGGCTATACCCTTAGCGGGGTAGCTTCCCTAAACTCTGCGTTTGAGTGATAGATTACTTTGGTTATGAGCCTTGTCAAGGAGGCAAGCGTGCCAAAGCACGTATTGAGTCAAGTGCCCATATTCGAGGGCAACGACCAAAGCTTTTGGCCTTGGTCAAGCAAGTTTCAGAAGCACATGCAGGGGATATCTGTCCACGTGGCAGAGATGGTATCTGTGGCATTAGCCGACCCAGCTAAAGCCAAAAGGGATTTTCCTTACGACGAAGCAAGGGCTAAGACGGCAGAAGACTTAGAAGAGCCCGACACGCCCATAAGTGATAGTGAGGAAGATGAAGAGTCAGACACCTCTCTGAGAGGAAGACAGAGACCCCAGACAAAGAAAGAAGATATCAAACAGCCAGAAGGTTGGGATAAAATGACAGCAGAACAAAAGAGAGAGTGGAAAGAGAAAGAAGCAAGGAAAAAGAAAAGACATAGTATGAAACAACACACAAGAAGAAAGACAGCTATCCGCAAAGAGAAGAAATATTATGAAAGGATGAAAACTTTGCAGTTATGTCTGTCTGTGGCTTTTTCCAAAGACAATGTATCTAATTACCTGCGAACACAGAAGACGAAAGGACCCATGGAAGAGTTGATAGTAGTAAGAGATCAATGGGGAGGCATTTCCGGAGCAGGTAGGTACATGTTAGAGGAAGAGTTTGAGAGAACGAGACCAAGGGCAGGTCAGAGGTATGTAGACTGGCTAAATGAATTTCTCGCAAAGAAAATCCAGCTTGAAAGTTTACGTGGGGCGCCATTTTCCGATGAGGAAGCAAAGAGAAAGCTATTTAAGAAATTGCGCTACCATCCAGCTTTCGGGGATAAATTTCAGGTGGACCACTATGATCTCCCGGCCAGACTAAGACCAAACTTCTCGGAACTATGCGAAGCATCTAGGGAAAGATGGTTAATGTGGGAAGAAAAAGAAAGACGTAACAATTTCCGTGAGAGAAAAACTCAAATTCGTAAAGACAACAACAAGAAATCTCGGGATGGCAAGCAGCGGCAAGAGACCAATCTCCTGATGGATAATAAAGGGAAAAGGGGAGACAATAAACCGGGACCAAAGACAGCTCCAAACTGGACGCTCAAAGTCACGTGTTTCGGATGTGATGCCAAAGGCCATACCATGAGATATTGTCCGGTGATTTCGGAAAAGTTCCGCAAAGAAGGAAAATTAAAACGGAATCAAACGGAAGACAAAGGCACGGAACAAGAAAAGAACGAACAAAAGAACAATTACAAAAACAAAAAGAAACCCTTTCATAAGAAAAAGAAAGCACTCACTTTGATAACAACCGGCAACGACAAAAACGAAGACGATCAAAGTGACTCTGATACAAACGTTGCTTTAATCCATATGGGGGACACTTATGATAAGAGCGATGATGATGAGGAAGAAAGAGAAAGAGATGACGAGCAACCAAGCTCGCCTCATCACAAATCTACAAGTCCCCAAGCCCTTTTGAACGATACAAAGACTACACCTAGGGTAGGGAATAGACGTAGTGAGAGTGGAGAAGGACGGGAAGTGCGGTTAGTATCGGCCACCCTACGAGGTCCCTCCTCACTACGGGGAGAAGGCAAGGAAGAGCGGTTAGTATCCGCCACCCCACGATGTTCCCCAGTCACCCCTAACCCTAACGAAACTCCTTTGAGGCTTGAGAGTTCTTACGGAGTCACGCCTGACACAAAATGTGCCGGAATAAACAGACGCAAAAAACAGTGTAATGTTTCCGGAAAAATCAAAAGGAAAAGGAATATACGCAAATCACGCGAAACGATTATCTTATGCGAGGTACTGCGGATATCACGCCACACAAGACCCAGATTATCCGGAGTTGGATTTGTCGGTAAGTCCCGTGTTGCGTCCCCCCAAATCTCCTTACTACCCAGACGAACGAGGTCTTAGAGCTGCGGCATTGGAAAAGTCTCATAAAATTACGCAAAGACTCGTTTTCGGGCAATTTGAAACTTTACTTGACACCAAAATTTCCACAAGTCCACAAGTCTCGCAAAATATTCCGCAACAACCACGCAAACATAATCCATTTTCTAGTCAGCGGACCGGCCAGAGCAGAGAAGGGAGAGAAGAGAGTGGAGTGGGTGAGGGAGAGCAACGACTTGGGCCCACTTCTGTCAACAAGTTTGGCAACCAAATAGGTCCCACCTCACGACAACTCCAAATCTCTAGTTCTAGACCAATCACAGCACTCCCACCAACACAGACAACAAACACGCAACCCATCAACCCTCCCGTCATAACCTTCAAAGATATAAATGAAATAGCTAAAACGTTGATGAATGAGTGCGTGAGGGGAATGAATGGAGAAGTGATGCGTGTCGTGAGTGGCGAGCTAGAGAGAGATGACTTTTTGACTGACATAGTAAGAGCAATAGAAGGAGTGTACTTGCAGAGAGCAGTCAGACAGAGTCCCATCACTACACCTCCACAACTCACAGAAGAGGGACAAGGTGAGGGTAGAGGAGTCTCTGAGGGTGAACTGGAAACAGAGACAGAGACAGAAGGAGAGACAGAGCATGTACTGATACATGTGAGAAAAAGAGTGATGAAAAAGAGAGACATGACAGTACAGGATAGTGGAGCAAGCACAGACATATCATGCAGAGAAGACAGATTGACGGATGTCGATGAGATAGACCCGGTAGAACTACTGACAGGTAATGGAGAAAGGGAGTTGAGTAAGTCAGGAAGAGCTAGGCTGACTG
Organism: Paulinella micropora; assembly: GCA_019918135.1. Classification (NCBI taxonomy): domain Eukaryota; phylum Cercozoa; class Imbricatea; order Euglyphida; family Paulinellidae; genus Paulinella; species Paulinella micropora. The sequence continues at coordinate 9,553 of WBZZ01006371.1, forward strand.
TGATAGATGGGAAAGGAAGGCCTAGAGCAGTAGAAAAGAAGATGTTACTCGACACTACCTTACCAGTTAGCATAGTCTCTACAGGACAGATGGACCACAGACACAACAGATCAGTCATCCACCAAAACGGACAGTTAGTAATACTCAAGCACCCCATCCACATTAACGAGAGTGACATATTAGTAAGGGGAAGATTAACTAAGAGTATGATATATAGATGGGATGACGAATATGATGAACCATTGAAAGTCAACGAAAGATATGATCCTTTCGCAACAAGGGGGTAGAAGGGGAGGGAAGCCCCACAAATGAGAACAAAAACAAGACAAGTAAGCATGAAGTAAATAAGAGAGAGAAAGAATTACACGTAGATATAGTATTATATGAAGCTTACCCCAGAAAGTCAGACAAACCTAGAAAGATAGGAATCAAGCTTTTTCACTATGCATGTGGGCATTATGGGTTAACAAAGATGCGCCTATTGGCAAAATTTTTGAACATTAAGTTAGTTGGTGACGAGATCGATGTGAGATTTTGCGAATCTTGCATGATAGGAAAGTCTAAACGTTTGCCACGTTTTGCAGTTAATACAATAGAAAGAGCCCAAAAGCCAGGTATAATTCTACACATAGACACATCAGGACCGTGGGCAACTAAATCAATAGGTGGTAAACGGTATAAATTTTCGGTCACCGACGACTACTCACTGTTCATTCTTGACTTTTATTTAGCCCATAAGAATGAGTTTGTAGATTGCTTAAAACAAGCTGTAGCCTTTTATGAGAGACAGACAGGAAACAAAGTAAAGGAAATTCGCGCAGATCAAGAATTCCATATTCCGGAGGAAGTCATTAAGTGGTGGAAAAATATTCGCTTTATTTGGAAAACCTCCACGACAAACGATAAAGACGGGAATCCTATTGCGGAAAAAGTGAATGATATTACGGCGGGGCCTGCACGAGCAATGAGATATCACGCTAAATTACCGCCGCAATTCTGGGCAGAATTAGAACACGCAGCAACAACCATTCACAACATACTACCGGCAATTCACGGGGAACGCAAAGGAATTTCGCCTTATGAGCAGCTGTTAGGTAGAAAACCAACATTCTTTCATTTAAAACCAATAGGATGTATGGGTGTGTTACATATACCTAAGACTAAAGTGCGGAAGGGAGAGTACAGAGGGAAAAAGGTGATGCTAGTAGGATATGATCTATTTCGGGAACTATACCGCGTATGGGATGGTAAGAAGATAATTTCCGGAGTGAGAGATGTGAGATTTAATATTCACAAAATCGGTAAACAAGCTCATCCTCCTAAACTAGTGTCGTGGGATAATGATGACTCTGAGGGGGAGAATGAGAATGAGAGCGAGCAACCACACACATCTCCACAAGCGTCACCACCCCAATCACCACCCAATCACCACCCCAATCACCACCCCAATCACCACCTCAATCACCTAAGTCACCGCACAACGTCAACAACGACCACCCAACAACACACTTTGATGAAGTTGAGGGGGAGACAGAGTGTTAATATCGATGCGAATGAGAATGAGCATGAAAATGAGCATGTGGAGAGGAATACATTGGATCACAAACATACACGCCTACACAAGTCCAGAGCCACATTATCCACAACAATTACCCCCAGAGCACAAGATCAAGCCACAAGAGCATACGAATGAACAAGATCCAACAGATCCACTAAAAATACATGAAAGAAGAGCATACGAAGAAAAATCACCACCATCTAAGGGATTAACGTGGGAGCAGAGTCAGAGAGTAACGGAGAGTAACATAATCCCCGGTAAAAGGCAGCGCAAGGCAGTAGAGAGATTTACCCCTAGCAATGAGCCCAAGAGAGAAAAGAGAGAGGCTCAAGAACTAATAGGTAAGGTAGTAAGAGTGCCCGCGCGTGCATGGGGAGATGGATGGGCGAAGAAAAAGTACGGTGAGGGATGGGAGAGCATAGTACGAGTAGGGGTAGTCAGCAGAGTGAGTGACCCCAGAGATAGACTCGTAGTTAGAGACAGACCTCAGCCCACCCACATAGTTAAGTTTGAAGACGAAGAAGAACGGATGTTGAATTCGGAAATCCTCAAATACTCCGTGAAAGATCCCGAATACCCGTTACAAAGTCCCGCTAATATGTTTTTATGCGATGACCGTATGGTGGCAGATGAGATTCGTGATTTTTATTTGTATGTAGATATCAGAGTACCCAAAGATGTCATAGAGGAAGGTTTGACAGCTAAAGATGTTTTAGAGGGTATGAAAACAGAGCTAAAAGCTCTTCAATCCTTTAACACATACACATGGGTACCCCATAAGGAGGCAAGCAAGGCAGGAGTTAGTAAGATAGTTAGATTGACATGGGTTCACAAAGTAAAGTTAGATGAGAACGGGAAAAAGTTCATAAAGTCTCGTTTAGCTTTACGGGGAGATATGTTAGAACCCGGTGTTAGCTATAACCCAGATCAGCTCTTTGTTCCTTGCGCCGCGCACCATTCACTTTTATTTCTCGCCAAACTAGCTGCCTGGCACAAACACAAACTATACGGCATAGATTTTAAAAATGCATACCTAAATGCTCGTATGAATGACCCTGTTTATGCATATGCGCCAGAGAGTGTAGACAGAGAAGGGCATGAGGGGATGATATGGCGTATAGATGGTGCTTTATATGGTGCACCACAGGCAGGAAGAAGATGGTATGAGATATTAGCACCCAAGTTAGAGGAGCTAGGTTTTAGGTTGCTAGATTCAGACTTATGTATGTTTGTAGAAAATGATAAAGCTTTGAGAGAGGCGATAGTAGGGATATTTCATGTTGATGACTTGTTGTTCACCGCACCAAACAAACAAGCATATGAGCGTTTTGCGTCCGCATTAGAAAAACATTTCCCGCTCAAAAGACTCGGTATAGCCCGTGAATTCAAA
>WBZZ01006371.1:37500-40000 GCA_019918135.1 Paulinella micropora
CTTCTTCTTCTTCTTCTTCTTCTTCTTCTTCTTCTTCTTCTTCTCTTCCTCTTCTTCGTCCCGTTGCTGTTGTTGTTAGGTGAAACTATCGTTGTTACCTTTGTCGTTGCTGTTGTTCCTGTTGGTGCTGTCGTCGTCGTTTGCGGTTATCGTTGATCCTGTTGCTGCTGCTCTATGTGTGTACATATGTTTTATCTGTATGCATGCATGTGTGTGTCTTTTGGATGTGAAGGCTCAAGGAAGACCGTGCCCACTTTAACAAGATTGCAAAGGTTACATAAACACATACATACACATGTCATGTATGTATGTGCCAGTGGGTGGGAGACCGGGTGTTTGTGTAACCATTCAACTTGTCACGGCCTATCTATATGCAGTTATCATTATTAATCATTATCATAAAACGTGTTGCTGCTAATAGGTCTGGACGGAAAAGTATGCTAGCGGTCAACGTGTCACTGCCGATCTCCATGCAGGTCTATTATTATTATTATTATTATTATTATTATTATTATTATTATTATTATTATTATTATTATGGACACCGTGATAGCCCAGTGGTCAAGTTCTACCATCTGGGCCCTGTCGCCAGTTCGATTCCCGTCGGTGCCACCAGTATTTTCATTGAACATACCGGTCTATTTCTGGACCAGTATTTTCATTGAACATACCGGCCCGTCTGGAAGTGTTGGAACTGCCCTTGCGGGGGTGTCATTAGAGCTTATCGTCAATTCTTCGTACTCCCCTCACGGGTGAGACGATGGAGGCGCATGTGCAGAAATGCATCAGCCATTGACAGAGAAGCACTATTATTATTATTATTATTATCATTATTATTATTATTACTATTATTATTATGTTATTATTATTATTATTATTATTATTATTATTATTATTATATCATTATGTTATATTATTATTATTATTATTATTATTATTATTATATTGTTGTTGTTGTTGTTGTTATTATTATTATTATTATTATTATTATTATTATTATTATTGTTATTATTATTGTTGTTGTTGTTATTATTATCATTATTATTAGTATTATTCAGCCCAATGGCCTCAAGGCGTTAAACTGTGACGCCAACTCATAACCCTTTGGTGGTAGATGCTGGGGAGGAGGGTCGTTGCGCGCGTAAAAGATCTTAAACTCCGCATATGCTGGTTGATAGCCCAGGACCCAGCAGACACCAGATTGTTATGGGTGGGGTTTCGAGGCAGCTCTAGCAACCGCGCTTGGTGTATGCACTTGCACATTCGGTGACGTCTTGCAAGAGGTTGCTTGGACTGCGGAATAACCTCGGCTTAGTGCAGTCTTGCCCTCAGGAGCTCCATCGGTGGCCCTGATCATCAGGCGAGAGACTGACACGGGGGGGTGGAGGACCTCGAACAAGGGTATTGGAGGCTTATGTCCGTTGAGGATATGCCATTAGCTGCATCAGTACGCCTCAGATATAGTATTAGTATTATTATTATTACTATTATTATTATTATTATTGGACACCGTGATAGCCCAGTGGTCAAGTTCTACCATCTGGGCCCTGTCGCCAGTTCGATTCCCGTCGGTGCCACCAGTATTTTCATTGAACATACCGGTCTATTTCTGGACCAGTATTTTCATTGAACATACCGGCCCGTCCCGTCTGGAAGTGTTGGAACTGCCCTTGCGGGGGTGTCATTAGAGCTTATCGTCAATTCTTCGTACTCCCCTCACGGGTGAGACGATGGAGGCGCATGTGCAGAAATGCATCAGCCATTGACAGAGAAGCACTATTATTATTATTATTATTATTATTATTATTATTATTATTATTATTATTATTATTATTGTTATTATTATCACTGAAAGGTGTTGGGAGTAGGGGGTGGGGGGTTTGGGGGGGGGGGGGGGGAATTGGAAATTGTGTACCACCCCCCCCCCCAAACCCCTCATTTCTGCACCCCTGTCGCCATAAATGTTTTGTGGGAACCAGAAGTTGGGAGCTCATATTTGCAGGGTGGCTAGCCGAGACTCGATGTTGATGTCGGTATGATTCCAAACAATTATTTGTGTTGGGGGAGTGTCCTGAATCCCGAAATTTCTTGTTTTTGGCCCCCATTTCTGAAGCACTGTCGCAAGAAATCATGGTTTGTGTGAACCAGCAGGAGATGGGAGCTCGCATTTGCAGGGTGGCTAGCACCAGACTCGATCTTGATGCTGGTATAGTTTCCTTTGGAAATTGACCCAAATATTTGCGCTGAGGAGTGTCCTGAATGCCGAAATTCCTTTTTTTTTTGCAGTATCTACCGGTACATCCGGCAATCGAACGTACCCTGTCGACGGGACTAGGGAGGGGGTCCGGGGGCGCTTCTCCCGGGATTCTCCAGCCCCGCTATTGTACCCCACGTGAAACAGTCAGCACCAAAAATGAATGTCTGAGAGTGCTCCAATGCTCTAAGAGTTGTGCCAGAAGGGTGTTTGCCGGTTACCTCCTACAATTGAACGTACCCTGTC
>WBZZ01006371.1:45000-55000 GCA_019918135.1 Paulinella micropora
TGATGCATTTCTGCACATGCGCCTCCATCGTCTCACCCGTGAGGGGAGTACGAAGAATTGACGATAAGCTCTAATGACACCCCCGCAAGGGCAGTTCCAACACTTCCAGACGGGCCGGTATGTTCAATGAAAATACTGGTCCAGATGGATCGGTATGTTCAATGAAAATACTGGACGGGAATCGAACTGGCGACAGGGCCCAGATGGTAGAACTTGACCACTGGGCTATCACGGTGTCCATAATAATAATAATAATAATAATAATAATAATAATAATAATAATAATAATAATAATAATAATGATAATAATAATAATAATAATAATGTATCTCCTGCCAATTGCTGAGCCAAAAGGCCATGTGCATCCAGTCCTCCATTCCATAAGGAAATCTCCACACCAATCGGTGGAATAAAGGAAGTGACGGCATAAAACATTACTCTAGGAGCTTTATACCAATCAGCCCATTGAAAAGGACTAATGGCCTATGTACTCCCTAATAATAATAATAATAATCATAATAATAATCATAATCATAATCATTATCATAATCATAATTAAATAATATAATAATAACAATAATAATAATAATAATAGTAATAATAATAATAATAATAATAATAATAATAATAATAATAATAATAATAGTAATCGTAATAATAATAATAATAATAATGATGATGATGATGATAATGATGATAATGATAATAATAATAATAATAGTGATAATAATAATAATAATAATGATAATAATAATAATAATAATAATAATAATAATACAATTATAAATTTTTTCCTCACAAAGAAGAATACTGGTTCAAAGAAACAATGTCTCAAGTTTACATTAGAAAAATAAGATATGTTGAAGCAGTAGTATTCATTATTTTGATACATCGATAAATTATAGTGGTAGTATGACACTTATAAACACTCGTTCAGAAAATATAGTTTTGTATGCGAGCGAATCTTAGTAATAAATTACATTCAACCGTCGACATTCAAGTTATTAATAAAGAATATTTTAAATTTTGCAGGTTTTCGGAAATGGTATACTTTTTCGAAAATTATGAAGTTTTTCGGAAATTGTGTAGTTTTTAAAAAAATTATGTAGTTTTTGAGAGTTGTAGTGATTTAGTTCTTCGAAAATTACAAAGTTAAAAAAAAATAAAGTTTTTCGAAAGTTCTGTAGTTTTTTTAAAAATTATGTAGTTTTTCGAAAATTTACATAGCTTTTCGAAAATTGTGTAGTTTTTCTGAAATTGTGTATTTTTCAGGAAATTATGTGGTTATTCAAAATTGTATAGTTTTGCATATGTAGTTAGTATGTTAATAAAGTTTATCACCTGAAATCTGCGGATACTAAGGCGTTTGAAGTAAAATAGATTCAGTTTTTTTCAACTTTTTTTTTGTATTGTTTTTTTCAATTACTATGCTTTCTCAGCCCCGTCAACCAAACTGTTTGCTTGTCTTTTTGCTGTGCCAGAACTGGCAACATGTTGCTTCCTCTACCGCTTGTTTCCAGACTTGTGACGAAGCATACAAGAACGATGATATTCAATAACATGTCATGGAATTTGCAGTGTTGGCAACCGATATATATATATATATATATATATATATATATATATATATATATATATATATATATATATATATATATATATACTATGATATATATATATATGTAACACTGAAACAAAACATATGATGAGATCACGAGAGATCTTGATGGCTTGTAGTTTCACTGATTTTTTGTCTCTGCGGGCCGGCTTGAACACCAAAAGTTGTTCAAAAAAGGTGAAAAAGGGGAAAACTAAGGCTTCTGAACCACAAGCTAAAATAAATAAATAAATAAATAAATAAATAAATAAATAAATAAATAAATAAATAAATAAATAAATAAATAAATAAATAAATAGATAAATAAATGAAATAAAATAAAATAAAATAAAACTATAAGCTGAAATGCTACAACTTAAATAAGTTCATGTATGCATGCTATCTCTGACTGTAGCACCATTTCAATGTGTGTTCTAATATAGACTTACCTGCAGAAGGGAAAGTTTGCCTAGTTCCCTTCCTTCCGGTACATGTATTATTATTATTCATTTGTCTTCTCATCATCTTTTTGTTTGCTAATTTGACTGCAGGACCCCTGCAATGTCTCTTTTGTCCCGTCTCTCATTGAAAATAGTGCAGAGCAATGCCGCATTGACACTAGGACAGAAAGTAACTGCACCGGATCCAGACAGTGAATCGGAGTCTGCGTCTTCCGGCTCCTCGTCCGCAGCCACAGCCACAGATGGTGATAGACATATGAACTATGAGGACTCCAGGACCTGCGAGGACTCCTCTGAGGACCCCTGTGCACGTGCGCATGCATCATCGGCTGCGCGTATAAGTACGAACAAAAAGCGAGTAAGCAGCAGCCATTCGCGGGCTCATATAGACGAGTCTTCTATTAGCACTCAACATGCTAAGCGGCTGAGGAAAAGCAGGAAATATCAACAGAGAAAGCGCATTGTTGAGGCAGTGGCTAGCGTTTGCACTGATGAGGAACTGCAGGAAATGCTTCTTTCCAAGCATGGCAGAGACCGGTTTAGCAAGACTGCTGCTATGCTGCAAAACAACACGACTTAAGTTGAAGTTGCTCAAGCAGTGACGCAGCTGATTGCAGAGGTACCCCAAAGTCTACCCATAAGCAGGCAATAGTCGCTAAGCTGCGAGGCAAGATGACCAAAAAGTATTTCCATGCTTGGTTTGACAATCTTAGCAAGAGGTACGGTCGCAGAGCCGAACAAATCGCTAAAAGACTAGACGAGGAAAGGAAAGCAGGTGACAATGAAGCTCGCGTTGACATTTTCAGCCAAGTGCGGATGGATCATGAATCCCGTGATTACATCACCGACAGGGAGCGCCGCATAACAGGGAAAGTAATCCTGGAAGGCATGGGGGCAAAATCTGGTCGCGATACGCTGTATTGGTACGGCAATTTAGACAGTTTCTATGAGCACTATAAGATCACATTCTTCACCAACATTTACGCCCAGATGGTATCAGGCGCTGGTTCAGTTGAGCGCCTGGTAGCGGACATGAAGGCTGGGAAGTGGGTAGTGAAGAGCGCGGAAGCACACATTTGTAAAGGCAGCTGCGGTACCGCTTGTCATCACTTTTATAAGCCACCTACCCGGCCCACTCTCAACAAGATGTTGAGCGATTCCAAAATTTCGTTCCGTTGCATCACAAAGACAGTTCCGTATCATTGGCATGCCAATTAGGATCGGTGGAAGGATGAACTTGCAAGAGAGGAGGCCAAAGTCAACAACCGCAACCTCCAGCTTATCCAGAAGCTCAAAGTTCGTTGTCTGCGAGTCGAAAAGCACGATGACTGCTACCAAGTTCAGCGGATGTAATCAATTATGATTTTAGTGCTTGTTGTTCTTGTTTGACTGAAGCAGACTTAACACCCAAGATCACAAGGCTCATATCCTCTAATGATAGCAACCCCAGCAGATGATCTCTGTAAACTCACTCAGGTCATCTGCTGGTATGAGAGACAAAAAGTTTTGAAGTCTCTGTCGAGGCCTAGTGACGTAAATAACATATCGTGACTGCACTTGTTGTGTGTTTGGTGGTGTGTAGCTACATCCAGGCGCGCATCGATGCATTGGAGGCTGGGTCGGGCCAGTGGGTCATCTACCAGGACTACATCTCGTGGTACTCAGAGAACGGATGCAAGATGAACAACTTGCTGTTTACGTTGGTTACTCGACGCGCGGACTGGCATAGTACGAGTACATTCATAACGTGATGAGGACGGCGCATATCGGTACAACGACTCGTTACGTTTGGGACTATCACTGCCGCAGTGAGGCTGACGGAGGCAGCGGTGAGATTTCATCCCTTCCTGGCCCTGGCGTCCGTACCGGTGACGGTGGTGGGGATTTTCAAAACTACGAGTTCTTGTATGCTGAATACTGCTATCGTGAAAAGTATGGTATCGACATGGAGACGTACTGTCTCTGCGCCAACCACGCGTGGAATCAGTGTGAAGGAAGCAAACGGAAGTTCACCCAAATCTTTGTGAAGGCTCAGGTCGAGCAAGGGTGTGGATTTGCGCTTATAGAAGACTGGCTGGAGGCTATGGAGGCCGCAGGTTACGAGCACAACCGGTACTACGTGCATGATGCCGACGTCATCGAGGCGTGGATCAAGGCAAACCCAGTGCATCCACGCAAGATTGCTTCTGGTGCTTACGGGAGCTTCGATCCTTCAAGTATTCCCGCCCTGCGCCTGAGAAGGAAGAAGGCAAAGTGTTTATGTCCTGCGTCATGTACGCAGCACATGCAAGCGCTGTCAACGACGCAGATCGCATCGTCATCGACCTCCGGCAGGACTCTGAAAAGCTCCCGGTGCGAGAAGTGCACCCAGCGTGTCAAGCAGCCCCATCCTGGACATCCCAACGGAGAAAGATGCCCAACTGTGCATGGCAGTGCAGGCCAGCAGGTAGATGTCCACGTCCGATCGGGAGCTACGACTGGGCTGAGCAGGGACGAGAAGATCATCTTCTTTCGAAAGGAGGCTGCATCCCGCTCAAAGAGCAAAAAGTCAAGGAATGGGAGATTTGACACGTTCAAGGCAGCGGAGCTGCGGAAAATGCTGCAAGATATGGGCTTACCTAGCGACGGACTGGTCGCCGAGCTCAGGAAGCGGCTCGAGGAGAACATACCTGCGGATGCGGAGCCCGACGGAGACATGCAATTTGCTGACATCTCCAAGGAGCAGTGCAAGGAAAAGCTGCGAGCCATGGGATTGCCTGTTGGAGGCAACCTTGCTGAGCTCAGGAAGAGGCTCAAGGAGAACATTCCCAAGGATACAGCGCAAGATAATAGCGACCTTCCAGCCGCGCGCTTCTGCAGCCTTAATACTGCGCAGTGCAAGGAGAAGCTGCGAGAGCTGGTCTTATCAGTTTCAGGCAACCTGGCTGTGCTCAGGAAGCGGCTCGAAGAGAACAGGCCTGCAGTTGAGGATGCGAAGGGGCGCTCCTCATCATCCTCCTCCCCCTCCCCTTCATCATCCTCCTCCTTCTCATCCTCCTCCTATTCTTCTTCTTCTTCTTCCTCTTCATCTTCCTCAGAATCTCCCTCCTCCTCATCGTCCAGACCTGTTCGTGCAGCGGCCGCAGGTGTGTCCTATGTTGGCGCAGATGAAGAGGGGCAAGATCAGGAAGCCTGGCTGCCTGAGGAAGCAGAAGAAAAGTACACTTGCCCTTGGTGCGACTGCGCCAACTCCATCCAGCCACCCCGATTGGCGAGGGTGCGAGGAGTGCGGCTACGGCGACCCGAAGAAGAGCACGAAGAGGATGAGGATAACGCGGATCAGAAGTGGCGATCGTGAGTTACTAGGTAATGAACTGACATGCATGAACGCGTGGACAAGTCAATGAATCCTTATGTATGTATGCACATGATTGGTTTCGGCCGGCCGGCGCGGGGGGGGGGGGGGGGGGGGGGGGGGGGGGGGGGCGGGGGGGTTGGGGGGATGTGCGCGTTACTGCTGCTGATGTCACTAGTAATCAATCGAGCAGGGCGCACACGTGAATACTTACTATTGAAATCAGCAAAGGTGTGTACCCACGCGTTGACTTTCTCCTGCGTCCCCCCCCCCCCCCCCCGCACCCCCCGCGGCTGCTGACGTAGTTCCTGCTGTGTGGCTGCTAGTTTTTAGATGGCGGGGCAGTGCGTGCCACCAGTGACAGATGCGTGTGATTTCCTGTTAAATTGTGACACAAAACAGGACATCACATGCATAACGTTTGCTCTGTCATGGTTTGTTAGAGTAAGTGTGGGACTGGTGCACGAGATGGCGGGTGGTGGCGCGGCGAGTGCCGCAGGTGCCACCACCCGCGGTAAGTATGTGGAACATTAATAGATAATGAAAATGTAAATGAAAGCATGTTTTTTTTCCTCATTTAGGGTGAAAAATGAGCTGCATTGTGCTTGCATTTTTTGTGACTGCGTGCAATTACATATTATTATTATTATTACTATTATTATTATTATTATTATTATTATTATTATTATTATTATTATTATTATTATTATTATTATTATTATTATTATTATTATTGGACACCGTGATAGCCCAGTGGTCAAGTTCTACCATCTGGGCCCTGTCGCCAGTTCGATTCCCGTCGGTGCCACCAGTATTTTCATTGAACATACCGGTCTATTTCTGGACCAGTATTTTCATTGAACATACCGGCCCGTCTGGAAGTGTTGGAACTGCCCTTGCGGGGGTGTCATTAGAGCTTATCGTCAATTCTTCGTACTCCCCTCACGGGTGAGACGATGGAGGCGCATGTGCAGAAATGCATCAGCCATTGACAGAGAAGCACTATTATTATTATTATTATTATTATTATTATTATTATTATTATTATTATTATTATTATTATTATTATTATTATTATTATTATTATTATTATTATTATTATTATTATTATTATTATTATTATTATTATTATTATTATTATTATTATTATTATTATTATTATTATTATTATTATTATTATTATTATTATTGGACACCGTGATAGCCCAGTGGTCAAGTTCTACCATTTGGGCCCTGTCGCCAGTTCGATTCCCGTCGGTGCCACCAGTATTTTCATTGAACATACCGGTCCGTCTGGACCAGTATTTTCATTGAACATACCGGTCCGTCTGGAAGTGTTGGAACTGCCCTTGCGGGGGTGTCATTAGAGCTTATCGTCAATTCTTCGTACTCCCCTCACGGGTGAGACGATGGAGGCGCATGTGCAGAAATGCATCGGCCATTGACAGAGAAGCACTATTATTATTATTATTATTATTATTATTATTATTATTATTATTATTATTATTATTGGACACCGTGATAGCCCAGTGGTCAAGTTCTACCATCTGGGCCCTGTCGCCAGTTCGATTCCCGTCGGTGCCACCAGTATTTTCATTGAACATACCGGTCTATTTCTGGACCAGTATTTTCATTGAACATACCGGCCCGTCTGGAAGTGTTGGAACTGCCCTTGCGGGGGTGTCATTAGAGCTTATCGTCAATTCTTTGTACTCCCCTCACGGGTGAGACGATGGAGGCGCATGTGCAGAAATGCATCAGCCATTGACAGAGAAGCACTATTATTATTATTATTATTATTATTATTATTATTATTATTATTATTATTATTATTATTATTATTATTATTATTATTATTATTATTATTATCATCACATATATAAATTCAACATAAGGAAAAAGTCCTTAGTGAGGCCTTGACTTTTTTGAATTTATTATTTACACATAGCATATGTCGCCCAACTGCATTAGTGCCAAGGAACAGAAAACAGAAAGTGCAAAGGAAGAAAATTTGTACAAGTTGTGAGATCGATAAAGGACAATAGTGACTGTGGAACAATGTTGGTAGTACCTGTTTTCCTGTTACCGATTCACCCGGTGCCAGTGAAAATCCCACGTCACCGACACTGATTTATTAGGTTGAAAAAATAGTCAGAACATGTAGTTTTTTAGTGTGTTCCATAGCTTGGTATTTTCTGCAACATTTCGTGAAAGCCGTGTGTCGCTTGGTGTTGTTGGTGTTTCGTTCTCTGTTCCTCCGACCAAGAAAACATCATCTCAGACCATGATCAGAAAAAAATCCCACAACTTTTTTGGGACAAATACTATTTCGATAGGCGTTGGGACGCTAAAAAATGCATGAAAATTTGGAATCCACACTGGTTGTTTGGCAACGTTTCCTTTGTTTGAGGAATGTGTGAAAGGAATAAAGGGAAGCCTTCAGAGAACCTGGGATGTGTAGCCATAATCCTACTGAGGAGCAAGTCACCAGCGGGGAACTGCTTATCGTAAGTCTTTCTATGTGCGATTTGCTGCAACTGCAGTCTGATTTGTCTGTTTCTTTGCAGGCGTATGCTAGGCCCTCGCCACCAAAGGTCGATGAAGATTTCACACAAGAAGAAGCAATGCCACGCGTACGCCCATGGATCAACCAGCGGGACAACGAAAAGGCACAACAAGCATCACAGGAATACTGTTTTGGAGCAGAAGCGGGAGGCCACAGCAGCACAGCGAGAAGAACAGCAAAACTTAGAGGCAGTGAGGCAGCCGCAGCCTCAGCCAGCTTCAGTCCTCGATGACAAGACACAACCCATCCAGAACCCAGCATCAGCACAGTTGAAGCAGGTTTACATCGGAGAGGGTAGGAAGATAAAGATGCAGAGGTACATAACACAATACAGCGAGTACATTATCAGCCAAGGACCGAGGGCCAGGAAGGGTAGCAAGGCGAAGCCAAGAGCAAGGAGAGAAAGGAAAAAAAGAGTGGCCGAGCTCACAGCAGCTTATAGAGGTGTGTGTCTTGCGACGACGACAATAACAACAACAACAACAACAACAACAACAACAACAACAACATGTACTACAACATGTACAACAACAACAACAACAACAACAACAACCAAAACAACAACAACAAAGACGACGACGACGACAACAACAAGGACAACAACAACAACAACAACAACGACGACGACGACGACAACAACAACAACAACAACAACAACAACAACAACAACAACAACAACAACATACATACATTCATACATACATACATACATACATACATGCATACATACATACATACATACATACATGCATACATACATATGTATGTATGTATGTATGTATGTTATGCATGTATGTATGCATATGTATGCATGTATGTATGTATGTATGTATGTATGTATGTTACTATGTATGTATGTTACTATGTATGTACGTATGTTATGTACGTATGTTATGTATGTATGTATGTATGTATGTATGTATGTATGTATGTATGTATGTTTGCAGATAATGTATGGATGTATGCTTGTAGGTAGGTAGGTAGGTATGTAGGTAGGTAGGTAGGTATGTATGACATTAATATTGTATGTATGTATGTAGGTAGGTAGGTAGGTACGTAGGTAGGTAGGTCTGTATGTATGTTATGTATGTATGTATGTATGTATGTATGTATGTATGTATGTATGTATGTATGTATGTATGCATGTATGTATGTAATGTATGTATGTATGAATGTATGATGACTCAATAATAAATAATTATGTCCCCCCCCCCCCCCCCCGACCGGTCGTAGAGATTTCAACGTTTGCACGCGAAGTTTAAATCATAAAATTTTTATCAGAAAACACTTAAAAATCATTTAATTATAATTAATATTGAAAAAAAAAACACACAATAAAACTATCTTTTATCATGGGCCAGACGCCGGTGAGCTTTGGTTCATACCGGTTATAGCGCGCTATTATGCGGACCTATAACCAGTCACATTCGCACTCACACCATCGCTCAAGCTATGGTTTTATACGAGAAAATAATGTCCCAAAGTATTATTACTTCTTTTTGAGCTTTTTTTCAAATAAGTCTATTTGATTTTCGCGGTCACATCGCATTCCGGGCGGTCCCTCCGCCACCCTACCGCGCTAGACTGATACAGACAGTGGAAGCCTTTCCTCTGGATCACGTTGGTGATGTTGTTGTAATTCTACTCGTACAATGTTCACAACCCTTGAGAAGTTGAACAGTATTGAGGGTATTAGAAGCAGGTTTAACGTTTCCCAGGCGTCACCAGTTGACTAGATAACCAGCTCCAAACGCCCTTAACTTAGATAATTCACGCACTACAGACAGAAGCCTGCCCCGCCAAACGAACAAAACAGTCCCGGTTAAGTTACTGGTCTCCAAAACAAAAAGGAAAAAAAAAAAACATCCCCACACTACATATTGCAGTGGCATTGGTGCCACCAACTAATGCCACCCAGACAAGTAATTATCAGTTTTTCTATACTATGAACTATCAATACTAATTAACGTACATACAGGTTGTATTAATCACATCACCTAATTAGCTTCCTAAGACTAATCTCTAATCTTAATTAATAGTTA
>WBZZ01006371.1:62500-85000 GCA_019918135.1 Paulinella micropora
ATATATATATATATGTATACAAATATATATATATATATATATAATATATATATATATATATATTATATATATATATATATAATATGATATATGTATATATGTATATGATTTAAGTACTGATTTATATATATATATATGATATTATACTTATATATACATACATATATATATATTTCCATATCATGGCACAGGCTTGTGAACTATCTACACAAGGCTGGCGCGAACGCAATGCATATGCGTCCCAGCATCTTCCTATTTAGACTCTCTCTTCTACTTATGATCTCACGTGTAAACATGGGTAAAAGGTCACGCCTAACGGCGTTCCCATAAAGGTTCTCTCTCATCTCACTTTTTTTACCCGTTTCCCTTGCTAGATATGAGCAAATATAGACCACTCACTCACTCACTCACTCACTCATGACACTCATTACACTCACTCACTCACTCACTCATTGTCTCACTGTCTCACTCTCTCACTCACTCACTCACTCACTCTCACTCACTCACTGACATACGCACACACACACGCACACACACACAGACACACACACACACAGACAGACTTTTAAAACAAAAAACAAAACATCCGCCGCAGTAAAATGGCATTTAAACCCTTAATTCCCTTAATTAAGGGTGAAAATGCCAATCTTCTGCGGCGGATGTTTTGTTTTTTGTTGTTTTCTTTTGTTTTTTAGTTTTAAATAGTAGTAGCACCCACCTCAAAAAGTGAGACTTTTGAGAACACTGTCAAAAGGAAACAATCTTCCATAAAGTGAAGCTGTATTTAATATTAGATTGCAGTCCCTAGCGCTGTGGATGTATGGTGACAATGGGAAACGAATGGTGACGAAAGTTTTTATCTCGAAAAAAAATTAATATATTGAGTTTTCATATGTTCACAAGTAAAATGCGTCGGTTTTTTGTGTGTCGTCGGATGGAGTGTTGTGTGTTCACGTTGAGGTTTATTATATCTCTTATTTCTTTACGCTTGACTCGTTGACAGGACTGGCTTCAAACTGCCCATAAAATTCTACCCACAGCCACTGAGAGGATAATAGTGTTTAGCCTAGCTTGGTCGTGATTGCATCACCTATCACTGCCAACGATTTCAGCACCCAAGTTCAGATTCACTCCGCCCTCAGTGCCCCAGCTCCCAATGCCTCCGCTCCAAGTCACTCTCCAGGTAGTAGTATAGGGTGCCACTTGGGCACAGTGTTTCAGTGCAGTTTCATCACAGAAACCACACTAAGAGCCGTTATTGTGTTTTGAGGCTACCTTTTCTCTCTAAGTTCAAAACAACAATTTCATTAAAATCTCTCTTATTATGAATTTCGTTCTATTTTTCTTCGTGATCAGACTTTCACTCATTGCTAAATTCTGCCCCGATGCACCGATGCACCGAGGCGCCGTGGCGTAGTGGGCGTCGGCAAGAAAAAAATAGTTTTGAATTTTTCCAAAATTTCATTATCTATTACTAATTTGACATTCCCGCCTTATTTTTTCCACTTTTTTCTCGTCTGGGTTTTTCTCTAGAAAATTCTCTCAGTCAAAAATTATAGCAAATTGTGAAGAAGTGTTTTTCCACTAAGAGCCATTATTCATTATTTCGTCTATCTATTAATAACAAATACAGAAAAACAAAAGAAAGAAAAACTGCTACCTTTAAATAATTATTATTTAAAGAAATAAAATAAAGACACATATAGGATGACAAACGAAGACACTCAGAGATTTAGAATGTCTAGATGTTGTGTAGTGGTAAAAAATAATGAAAAGAGGCTAATGGTAAAAGTTTAATGGAGAGAAGGAGGAAAGGTTATGTGTAAGAGTTTCTGTATCGGAAAGAAAAAATCAAAAGAGCAAGCATTTGAAGAAGCAAAGAAATATCACGAGGAAAATATAATACCTAAATACGAGGAATGGAAAATTAATTACGATAAAGAAACAAGAATAATCAAAAAAGAAAAGAAGAAAATTTGGAAGCATAAAGATTTTAAGTGTGGATCTGGCGCTGAAATACATAATGGAAACAAAACGCGACATATGAAGTCTCAGAAACATATTTCAGCAGAAAAAGAAAAACCTCCAGTTCCTCCAAGGCCAAGCAAAGATTATATGGAGAGAATAAAGAAAGATGACGATGATAGATGTAATATGTGCGGATACATGGAACATAACTGCCACTGCGGTTGCGGGTATGGTAAGTATTGATAATCAAAAAGGTTTCTCTGCGGAAACCACTGAATTTCCATTTAAAGACAAGGAGGGTCCTTATATATAGGGGCACACACGAGGCCACGAGGGGACGACCGATTGAGGCAGACAAATATTTTAATTTTATAAAATTATATTTTCCTTGATATACTATTATCAAACATGGAGACACACACATATAACGGCAAGGTCTACAGGTTGGATAGATTAAGGGAATATAAGATAAATTACGAAATCGAGTCTGTCAGGGGTCGGGATGTGCTATATATCAAACCGAAGGTAAGGGGGTATAAAATTGATACACTGACAGCCCAAAACTACTTGAACCAAGTAAGAGGTGTGGTGTATTTTGAGCACCATGCTATACCAATAGCGCCACCTTTACCTACGATTGAAGAGAAAAAAGAGATGAAAGAAAATTACATAGACTTGTTGCGGTATGGTAATTATGATATCATAAGGGACGACAGCAAGGAACACGAACTAGGAATAAATGAAAGCCGATATGCGGTAAGGATTAACTGCAACTTCCGATCATTCACGATGCGCGATGTGATAAGATTTATTGAGATTGTGTTGAACGACTTTGTAAAACGACAAGCACCCGAAGATAAGGTTAGCCTAGGTATTGAGTTTGTTGATTACTATGGAAAAATATCAACATGCTTACACAAAGTTAATCAAATCTCGGTTGAAAAAGTTTTAGAAAGATTGTCAGCAATATTTCAAAGCAACGAAAGTCTTTACATGGACGAGAACGGAATAAACTTTGATAAATTAAAATTTGTGTTGAAATCTGTTAAAATGCAGACGGGTGGAACAAGGCTACAGGTTTTGAACAAATTGGATATCTACAGAAAGAAAGGAGTAATCTGTATTACTAACAGCGATAACTTGTGCTTAGCACGAGCAATCGTTGTAGTCAAATCAAAAATTGAAAAACATCCAAAATACAAGACAATACTAATGGGAAAAAGAAAGATACAGCAGGAAATGGCTGAGGCTTTACACAATGAAGCGAAAGTCATTAAGGATGTGTGTGGAATACCAGAAATTAATACATTTGCTAATCACATTAAATACAATCTGGTTATTGTTGAATTTCCTGACAAAAGTCATTTATAAAACAGAACTACTTGATGCGAACGGAGAACGGCTGACTAACCTTTACATTCTAAAGACTGAGGGACATTACGATGCCATAACTAAAATGAAGTCTATGCTAGGAAAAAAGAATTTCTGTGAGTTATGTCTAAGAGGGTATATGGAAAGACATGCCTGCGAAGCCAAATGTAGTATCTGCGAAACCAACGGATGTAAGGGAATAAATGACAAGAGCCAGTGGAAAGAATGTGAGAAGTGTAATCGAAAGTTTCCAAACACTGAATGCTTTAATAATCACATGACGACAAACGGCGATGTTAAAGCGAAATGTAAATCGTGCGGTCTTAATTACAGAAAGAAGGATGAGCACAAATGCGGATATGCAAAATGCCGAAATTGCAAACTAGTGAAACCGCTTGAACACCCATGTGAAATAGTCCAAAAAGAAATCTTACCGCCGTCAGAGCAATACATATTCTTTGACTTTGAAGCGACACAGGACACAGGCGAGCACATTGTTAATCATGCGGAAAGCCAGTATTACGATGCAAAGGAACCGCCAGTAATTACATAAGAACATTCAAGATTTCTGTAATTGGGCTTTTGACACTAAACACAGCGGATTTACATTTATTGCGCACAATGCCCGCGGTTATGATTGTCAGTTTATTCTTAAGTGGTTGGTTGATAATGGACAAACTCCATTTGTAATCTATGAGGTGGTAAGATTATGATGATGACACTTAAGAAGTATCGGTTTATAGACAGCCTAAGTTTTCTTACGATGCCATTGTCAGACTTTCCAAAGACATTCGGACTTACGGAACTTAAGAAAGGTTTCTTCCGCACTTCTTCAATACGGCAAAAATAGAAACTATGTCGGTGTAATGCCACATAAGAAACATTACGGCTACGACACGATGCGAGGAGATAAACGAAAAGAATTTCTTGAATGGTATGACGAACAAGTGAAAGCACATAACCACTTTGATATGGCGAAGGAAATCGGTGAGTATTGTCATTCAGATGTTGATATACTGAGAAAGGGGTGTATAGATTTTAGAAACCAGTTTCTAGAGTTTGGTATTGACCCTTTTCAATATACAACTATTGCGAGTTGTGTTATGGCTTTGTATCGTGCTAAGTTTATGCCAGAGAATTCAATTGCGATATTGAAAGCGGAAAAGCAAAACAGGATGACTTCTAGGGCTTGTGTAGAATGGTTAGCATACAGAAGCAGGTTAGACAAAACTGATATTAAACACGCATTCAACGGAGGTGAAAAAATGTTTCAACTCGGGCAATCTCGTGTGTATGTAGATGGATGGGATGAGAAAAACAAAACCGCTTATGAGTTTTACGGGTGTCATTGGCACGGATGTGATAAGTGTTGGAATAGCAATGCTTTGAATGTGAAGAAGAATAAGACAATGGGCGAACTATACAAGGAAACAATGAGAAGAGAAAAACAACTTAACGAACAAGCAAAAGTAATAAGTGTCTGGGAGTGCGAATGGAGCCTGATGAAAACCAGTGAAAGACTGGCAGAGGATACAAACGAACGAATTACTGAACAAGAAGGACTAAACCCACGAGAGGCAATGTTTGGAGGTAGAGTGAATGCTTTGAAATTATATTGGAAATCACGACATGATAATGAGTATGCGAAATATATTGACATATGCTCACTTTATCCGACCGTGATGTATTACGACCTTTATCCAAGCGGACACCATATAATTATTAGACCAAACAATGAGGAGGAAAGAAATGAAATGAAAAATAAAATTATAAACAGAGAATATTTCGGAGTGGCTAAGGTTAAGATGCTACCACCTAGAGGATTACTACACCCAGTCTTACCGAAGGCGGACAGAGGTAAGATGATGTATTACTTATGCGATAAGTGCGGAATGACTGAGCAACATGGAGAATGTAAGCACACAGATAAAGAACGAGCAATAACAGGCACATGGGCAACTCCAGAAATTTACAAGGCCTTAGAGAAAGGGTATAAGTTGATAAAAGTATATGAAGTATGGCACTGGAAAGAACAAAGCAGTAGCCTATTCAAAGAATACATAAAGACATTCTTGAAAGTAAAACAAGAGTCCAGCGGATACCCCGGGATGTAATACGGAAGCAGAAAAACAAAATTACATAAACAGCATGGAAATCAAAATGGGTGTAAAGATGGATGAAAGCAAAATATTTAAAAACGAAGGACGGCGAGCAGTGGCTAAGTTGTGCTTGAACTCTTTATGGGGTAAGTTTGGACAGAAACAAAATAAAACACAGAACAAAATGATAAAGGATAAAGATACATTATACAAACTATTGAACGATAAATCAGTAGATAATATAAATATTAACATAATTAACGACAAAATTGTAGAAGCCAGTTATGACTTAAAACAGGATGCGGTGAGCGACCCGATTAAAACAAATATTGTAGTTGCTTTATTTACCACATGCCATGCGAGAATGAGACTTTACAATATGATGGACAGATTAGGTAATAGGATATTGTATCATGACACAGACAGCGTAATATATACGACTAACAAAGAAATTAATGAGGTGGATGTAGAGACAGGCGATTTACTGGGAGATTGGACAGATGAATTGAAAGGAGCAAAAATAAAAACCTTTGTGGGAGGCGGGCCGAAATGTTATGGATACTTATTAGATAATGGTAAAGCCAGTATGAAAGTAAAAGGATTTAGTATGAACTATGAAACGAAAAAAGCATTGAATTTACCGAATATGTTAAGTGTAATAAGTTGCGGGCTAGGTATTACAAACACTGAATTATTTGAGAATGGAAAAAATGAACTGGCTGAATTGTTGGAGACTGATGAAGAATTACGGATTGCTAAGCGAATTGAGAAGTCTGGAAAAGTAGTTATAATAGAAAACAACAAAATTACAAAGAGATAAACAAAAGAAAAAAATAACAAGCGAATACTTAGAAAAGATATTTAGTTTTACATATACGAAAAGACAAGTTATCGGAATTGATAGAGAATGCGATTGAAACTAGACCTTTTGGATATTAATGATATTTAATTCCTTCGTGCTACGCATTTTTTAAATCGCAAAAAAAAATGTTAAACAGAACAAAATATAAATTAATTTTTTTTTCATAAATTTTTTTTACCACTCTATATAGACCAACGACAACCCTCACCAGACTATCTGAAAAATTTGGACGACTTTCAATTGAGAAGAATAAGGAATTCTTTTCAGTAAGAGATGTCCAACAGTATGATTGACGAAGAAATTAAGGCAATTGAAAAAAGTAGAGAAGGCAAGCCTAAGGATACTTTTCCATTTGGCAAATACAAAGGAAAAAAAATTCAAGATGTTGCTACCATTGACAAACCATACTTTGAATGGGTTATGAAAACAGCCGTGGTTTGATAAATTTACTGACATTAAAAGTGAAGTAAAAAAATATTTATAATGATATTTTGTTCTGACTTCGTCATCACAAAACATCGTTTTTCTTTTAATTATTTTTTCTTAAAATTTTTTCCGATGTTTTAGAATAAGCGAGAGTGCGTAGCACGAAGCGCAATTCTAAAATATCATGGCCGACCTCAACACCAAACAAGACTACTTGAATGAAATTGAAAAATGGAACCTTGATGTTTCTATTAAAAAGCCGACAATTAAATGGACTAAGCCTGACATTGTTTCTTTCTATGAGCAATACAAGCCGAGGGACGACAATGTGAAAGTAGTTATTCCATTGGAGGCCACATTAGAAAAAATGATGGAGCAACAAAGCACTCCTTTTAAGGAAACAGATCTTGTTGTGAGAGAGGGAGGGGGTTACACCCCTACCATACCCCGCGGGTTTGGAAAGGGACAAAGTCCCTTCCACTGGAATTACCGAAATAAAGGCTAATGTTGGCGAAGAAATAGCGAATGCTACATGTACAGAAGAAGGATGTATATTAAAGAAAGATGTTGTTCTTCAATATGGAAAATATGCACACAAAAACATTGAAGATGTAGCCAAAATTGATAAACCATACCTTGAATGGTTAGTTCAATAGCAGTGGTGCCAAAATGTGGATGACATAAAAAAAATTATTTGATATTTTATTCACAAATCTTTTTTGCTTTATTGGTTTTCAACGAAGTTAGCAATAATATTGACATTTCCTCCTCCACCAGCAGAGACAGACTTCTGTGTAAAAGTCAATACATCACTCGGTGATAGGTATATATCATAACTTCTAAGATTGATTTGTTGAGTTGAAGCACTATTTACATATAGTTTAAAAATTGTTGTTCCGTTTGCGATAGCACTCGCCTTTGTGTCAGTATCTACAATTGAATACTTAGAATCAACATCAGCAAAACCTGCTCCAGTTAGTGTTCCATTTAATACCATTCTGACAACATTTGACTTAGTATCTTCATTCGTAATACTTATCAAAGTGGGATAAACATTTGAATAATTTGTTAAATTAGCACCGCCCGCATCAAATGTTGCTTTATTCCTGATACTAATAATAGGGCTTTCAGTTGTGCTTGCTGGCTCACTCCCTTCAACTTCGTTCGTTATACTTGTGTTTATTGTATTACTTCCTTCAATAAATAATCCAACACTTGCTGTTTTAAGAGTTTGAATTCCGGTAGAAGCATCATTCCTCATTAGTGCGGTAAATGGTAAAGTAGTGTTTCTTAGACTTACACCTGTGTTGGCATTCGCATACTTAATAGTATGACTAATTGAAATTCTCCCGTTGTAGGATTTTCAATAGAACACCTTATAGCACCAAAGCCTAAATATTGAAATTGAATTTGGAATACATTTCCTTTACTCCAATCAATAACAGGCATATCTTTTGTTCCATTGCACGGGTCATCCCAGTTTGCTTGTTGAATATAAGTTGCTGCCCCTCCTTTGGCATGTAGAATTCGCATCCCGACATTAGTTTTATAAAAATAGAAACCATTTGAAAAATCACTTTCACCAATTCCTACACAAGAATAATAGTCTTTTGTGTCATCAGTCGTCCATATAGCAGTAAAGCGTCCAACAACTCCCATACCAGTCCGATATTTTATTCTTCTTTTACTTGTTAGGATAGCAGTTGAAGTATTGTTTGCTTGAGTTTTTAATTCCGCCATATTACTATTAAAAGAAACACTAGCATTTGTCTGAGTTAATGACCATATTCGTGTATTAATGGTGTATGGAAAAATTTCCTGAACAACTGGCGTAAGTTGGCTTGTTAGTGCTTCACCGAAAGCGGTTTTCATATTGTTGGTTTCAATATTACCATCATATCCAACTTTGACATTTATAAAATCTCCGTCGGGATTTTGTGCGACCAAATTTCTCTGGTGGGACATTGTAGGTCTATATTATCAAAAAAAAAATAAATTAACTATCGAAAATTAATTAAGAGATTGTAATCATATTTGCCTTAACCTGTACCTCCCGCTGAGTAATTGCCACGGTGTAATGGTTGTAGGCAGCAGCCACGGTGGTCGCAATAAACTCCCATCGTCGCTCAGTATCAAGACTTAAACCGCTGATTTCATTTTGGTCTTTGCTCCATAGCGGGCGGGTATTATCGCAAGCATCAACCAGAACCAATTGTATTTATACACATCGTTATTCAACAAGGCCGAACCCTCAACATTTGGCTTCAAATACATATAGTCTTCTTCGCTCGCAGTGTCAATGTTGAATTCTTGCTGGCGGGAACCATCCAGAGTAGTGTAAAAATTGACAACCTTAGTAGCGCCACGATTATCGTTGTCATAGGCTGTGTTCTTTCTTTCTTCGGTGTTAAAAACAGAGTGATAAATCTTCTTCAAACGGCGACCATGACCTCTGTCAAATCGCATAATAATGTTTTGGCTTGTGCTTGATTGTGTAGTATTCTTATAAACATAGGGATAATCAATATTGAAGTTCATGCCTTCGGGGCTAGCAATCTTCTGCTGGATTGATTGAATGACATCAGGGTTCGTTTCAACCGCAAGAAACAAGGCAATATTGGTGACATCAGCAGATACAGCCATAGGCATGGTAGCATTTAGCGCGGCAAGATAAGCAGTGCTAAGACAAGTAGCGGCACCATTCGTCACCGTATAACCGGTTCTGTCAGTAGCACCCCACACAATCCGCATAGTCAAAATTTCTGGAAACATAATAGTCTTATCAAGTGCAAAAATAGTGTTAATAATCATACCCAAAGGAATTTCAACATTAATGGTTAAAGCTGCATTCGCTCCACTTCCCACAAGATACTTCGCCTCGTTGTAATTAACATTTACGGCGGATAGTGCTACAACTCCAGTCGTCAAAGCAGCATCATCGTGACGACGAGCAGAAATCACTGGCTCTCGCAATAGACCCTGAGTTGCGGCAGCAACATCGTTATTACCATCAGCGGCCGCACGAAAGGCTGTTCTAGTTGCTTCAACGGCACTAATGTTAATCAAGCCGTTAGCATTACACTTTTGGAGCATACACCCCCAACCACTAGCATCGCCGTGGTTAGGAAGGTCTAAGAAATCCTTCAAACTCATTTCTGGTTTCCACAGCATCTTAGTTACCATTCTGAGATGGTTAAGGTCGCACAGATAAACACCGCTACGGGTCTGAAGTTGTATCTGGCTAATTTGTGAAAGGCAGTCCATAAAAATTCTAGTATAAGTGTTGGCAGGAGCCGCTCTCATAGTATAAGTAAAACTCAAATAAGACCGAGCGAGATTAAAAGGTCGGCTAATAAGGTCAAAACTTCGTTCTTGCCCACCAGCAGTGGTGACCTCAAATGTTCCAGAACCCTCACGTGGAGCAAGTTTATTCAAACGATACGAAGCACTGATATAATCAGTCTTGCTGAAGTCTAATTCGCCTCCGTGTTGAGTTGGCATTTTGTTTTCAGTTTTTTTTGGCAGTCGTGTAAGTTGTTTAATACACAAATATATTCATAGAAAAAAAATAATTAAATCAAAAATTAATTGATATTTTATTCTGACTTCGTCATCATAAAACATCGTAAGCCATAAAAGTTTAAAAAACGATGTTTGACAATAAACGAGAGTGCGTAGCACGAAGTGAAATTGTCAAATATCATCGGGACTTTAACAAATTGAAAAGGGATGTAAATAAATTAAAATAATTTGTCTCTCTGTAAATTAATAATGTCATTACAATACCTAACCCATTAAGATTAATCGCTTGGTCGTTTTCGTCTGTAAGATAAAACCGATACACATTATTTGAACTGGAGGATAATTTCTTACCATACTCAGACCCACTTCCGTCGTATATAACGGCACCAAAAGGAATTTCGTTGGCAGTGTATATTTCTTGTAGCACATGATTATCTCCTTCACCAACTAAGTCTGATTGAAGGTATAAAGTCTTTTCCCCAGTTATAATAATTACATTTGGCGATTTAATAAAATCATTAGCAAAGAAATATGTTGAGTTTCTATCAAAACCCATAACCTCGTGAATACGTGTATCACCATCAAATATAAACCGCGGTTGAATACCTCCGTTATTTGAAACACTGAATGTTAATTTATCATCCTCAGCTTCTGTGTTTGTATTGTTGCTTGAGACAACATAAGTATAGTCATTCGGACTTTCTGCCGTCATTATCTCAGATAGTTTATTTTTTAAGTTGTTCATTGTGTAGTTGCCCTCTGGTATTGTAATTAAAGCCTCATACCCGTCTTCGGATAATGTAAAAGTATTATATGGTGAAGCCACAGAGTAATACGACTTTGGAACATAGATATGAAGAATTTTGCAGTGAGTTGGATTGTCTAGTGATTTTAAGTTTATCTCGTGTGTAAAGTCGCTGTCTGAGCCTGTTATCCTGTTTTTGCTATTGATGTAATAGATGCCCGAACTTCTTCCTCCCTTGTATTCCATGATATTTTAGAATTGCGTTTCGTGCTCCGCACTCTCACTTATTCTAAAATATCGTTTTTTCTTTTTCAAAAAAATTAATGCTTATTGTAATCCTTAAAAGTGCGTAGCCCCCGATGTTTGTTGACGACATAGTCTGAAACAAATATCAAATAAATATCTTTTACAAAAAGGTGTCAAATCCATAACCATTCTGTGATTTTAACTTTTCTGCTTCGCTTTCTTTTAAATCTGTATAACCACTAGCAAATTTAAATCGGTTGCCTTTCGCTCGCTCCATTAAAAACCTCATTGAGTGCCAACCACACGTGTCTGATGTGTCTGATTGTTGTTTTACTTGATTAACCTTCATTAATAAATAACTATCGGGGTGGCTTCGGTCAATTAGTTGTTTCATTTGTTGTTGAAAGTCTTCCGTTGGTTGGTAAAGTGCTAATGGGTCATAGACTTCAACACTCCTGTCTTTATCTAGACTTACCCATATAGCAATCCAATGAGACCCCGCTTGTTTGTGATTATCTAAATTCATAATAAATCCGTATCGCTTTCTGCTTCCGGGCTTCAACTTATAGATTTCATCACTGGCTATTGCTCCGAGATACCATCCATATTTTTTCATTATGTCGTCTATTTCATTAGTCATTAGTCCCCTCCCTTCTCCTTCCTGTGTGGGTTCCTCTGGCTCTGGTTGCTGTTGCTGTGGTTGTGGCGTCTCCGCGATGAGTGGCTTTGCCACGATATTCTGCTCCGCAGAACTTGTTCTTGGGGGTATTGTCTCTGGCTCTGGTTGCTGTGGTTGTGTCTCTAATGGTAGTTGTTGAGGCATTCCCTCGTCAATATTCAAATCTGTTGAAACTCGTTTATCTAAATTGGGATCGGAAGTCATTTTGTTAGTTAGAGTATTTACAAAATCATGTTTGTTCATTGTGTGTTTCCAATCTTTGCGGGCTAAGTATTTTTTTATTTTCGCTATTGAAAATACTTTATCAATTAATTCTTCTAATGTCTTCGCTCCACTACCTTTTTGCTCATTAATACCCATGTACTCTTCATATCTAGCATAATCCGCCACTTTTCTTTTTACGTTTCCTTTTCATTTCCAACATCAATATTAAACCTTTTAATCATGTCAATAATCCACTTTGAAGTGTCTTTGTAATTTAATTTTTTATGTCCATCATTATCTAGTCTCTTTTTAAAGTTTGTGCTAACTCTTTTATAGTAATGTTTGGGTGATAAGTTTTTGAAAATGCTGATATTAAAAATTGATTAATTTGTAAATGTTCAAAATGCTTACCCTTTTCTTCTGCTTTCTTTTCTTCCTTTTCAAGTTTTTCTTTATATTCTTCTGCTAACTTTTTCTGTTCCTCTAAAGATGTCGCTGTGGCTATAGCCATCTGAATATCTTGACTGGCTTTTTGTAAGTCTTTACGACTCATCTTTTTTATGAACTTATCTGTATATCCTGCTAATTTAAGTGTTTCAATATCTTTCTGCTTTTGCTTTTTTTCTTCCTCATATTGCTCTTTCGTTTTCAATGGTGCTTCATCTCCTAAATTAGGTAATGGCGGTGCTTGTGGTGGTGCTCCAAATGGCGGTGCTTGTGGTGGTGCTCCAAATTGTGGCGGTGCTTGTGGCTGTCCATATTGCGGTGGCATAATATATTGATATTGCGGTGGCGGTGGTAATGCTTGTATTCTATTTTTTCTATCTTCTTCATATTTTACATCATCTATGAGTTTTTGCTCCCTTCTTAGTTCTCTGTCTTTTTGTTCTTGTCGTTCCTTGATATCGGATAGTTCATTGCGGTGTATCCTTGCTAACTCATCCTGCCTTTCCTTAGCATCTGCTACATCTTTTCCTTCTAGCCTTTTCTTTTCTTCTTCCATCTCATCCCTCTTCTTCTTTTCCTTTTCTTCCTCGTCATGTATTAACTCATATTTCTTTTGTAAGTTGCTTTGTATCTGGTTTCTGTTCTCGTGTTCAAGACGATTGAAATCAGATTTGATTATTTTTTCTCTTGGTTTGCGACCCTGCCTTTGTGGCCTCGGCTTACCAATATATTTCAAAAACAACTTAACGATTTGAAGTGTGCTCATATCATTTGTTTTCTTACCAAAATTAAGATAATATTTTTTGCCCTTCTGGATAATATATGGTCTCCCGCTCTTATTCCTATAAACCCGCGGGGGTCTTACCTTAGCCTTTTTCTTATTAGTCTTTTTAGCGACCATTGTATAGATAGTTTAGAATTGCGTTTCGTGCTATCGCACTCTCACTTATTCTAAACCATCGTTTTTTATTTTAGGAAAAAATAATGGTCATCGATGTTTTGTGATGACGGCAGTCAGAACAAAATATCATTTTATCTGAACTTTACAGCACCTCCTCGTTGCTTACCATACCCCAGTCTTGATGCTACAGCACCAACACTACCAGCGTAAGGCACCCCGACACTACTTAATGCTCCCGCAGTCCTTGAGATTAACTTATTACCGCGAAGAAATTTATCAACGGCCATTGCAGTTTTTCCGACCTTTACCCAGTTAATCTTTCCTCCCTTTTGCCCACATCCCTTCTTCTTAGTTTTCTTTTTTCCTCCCTTCTGTGGCATTGATGGATTGTATCCGATGTTATATCCTGATGGTTGTGAAATTATCACAGGCGATACTGGCATATATTAGAAAGATTTTAAAAAAATCTTTCAGCAAAATAAAAAATAATTATTGATATTTTATTCTGACTTCGTCATCATAAAACATCGTTTTTTTTTGCTTTAATGGTTTCCGATGTTTGAGAATAAACGAGAGTGCGTAGCACGAAGTGAAATTCTCAAATATCATTATTTCAACCGATAAGCAAAATTTTTTCTTAACTCATCATCAACACTTGAGACATAAAGAAAATTAAATCTCTCCTTTGTTGCTTCGTGATACTTTTGAAGAAAGTAATCAAAGTCAAAAGATAAGTCTAAGTGTTTATGCACGAGTTCCATTTTGTCCTGAGATTGCCCCGGAAAGATTAATAGATAATCTAACTGCTTAATGGCTTCTGGCCGTAGGTCGTTCAAATACTGACTAGACATAATAACCTTACTTTTATAGTGTCTGTTCTTTTTTAACAAATCACTTACGGACTTGTTTCTTAATCCACTCCCTAAATCGTCCAAAACAAAAACAACCTCTGGAGAAATATACTTACTCGGCCTTTCTTTTGCCTCTGCGGTGCTCTGTTTCTTTTTTTCTTCTTTTCCGAAATAAAGAAATTGTGGCTTCTCTATTTCTTCTTTGTCCTGTTTTACTTCTCCTTCGTGTTGCTCGTCCTGTCTGTTCAGTTTGTCTAACTCATAATCAATGACATTTACACCATCTGATTTAAGAAAGGTATATATTGCCATCGGGTTGCCTCTGTTCTTAAAGTGCTTTACCATTGCTTTATAAATGTAGTCCTTGTGTATGGTTGAAGCAATAATGACAATACGGGTTTTTCTGTCTGTTGTCCGTTTCAGTATTTCAAAGAGTGCTGTCGTCTTACCGCTCTTCTTACGGGCAAGCAAAAATATGTTAGCATACGGCTCATTGAATAATTTATAACCCTTGGCTTTTTTGTTTCCGTTTCCATCCTGCTTCACTGGCTTAACTTTGACATTGTTAATTTTCATCATCTTATATATTAAGCAACGAATTCTAGGCACACAACAATTCGGCCTGCTAAATTTCCTGTGTCAATATTTCCGCTGTCGGTTTCAAGGACTTTAAATGTATATTGTCCGTCTGTCCATCCTACAACACCCAAATTATAACCGAGATTTGAAATGTTTGCTGTAGTGCTGTCCGCAAATGTTTCAATAATTCCAATTCTATCCATATAAAGAATTCTGGTTTTTGTCTCTGTCTGGTCGTTCATATAGTGGATAAATTTTACATTCATTTTGGTGGGTGTGAATGACATTTGAATATTTTTATTAAATGTTTTGCTTCCTCCAGCAAAATCATTGCTCACAAAAATAATCTTTTGGTATTTGAACTCACTCATAAATTATATAATATATGATATAAAAAAATGATTTTAATATTCTTGTTTATGTGGTCTGTGTTAGGTCGGACTGCCTGCGACTTTTACTCGCGGGTCAGTGAGAAAAAAAATGAGAGTTGTGCTTATTGTATAAAGCAAGGGGTAGATACGGGGTTTAAGTGTGTTTTCATAAATAATGGAAATAATATGTGTCGTAGTTTTGATGAGGCACTGCCTTTAATGTGTGCGGGTGATAATAGATGGTATATGACACATTTATACGAGTGCTTACTTCTTACTTGAAGAAGGTGATGGAAGGCAAATACCGATAAGCAATGTCAAAATTCCGACATAAGTATTAGCAACCTCACAAGGTAAGTTCTTTTCAGATAGCCTTACGATACAAAGGGTTATAATGGAGATAATGATACCCATTTGAAATAAGTATTTAATAAGTCGGCTGTCGGTTGGTCTGTTTTTTATACAACAACAATTCCAGTTATCTTCCAATTCGTGCTCTATTTTTTTCTCCTCAGTCTTTAGTTCTACTTCAAGAACACGGGATTTTAATTCTGGAGTTAGTTCGCCATCCATATCCATAATAGGCGGTGGTCTGTGAAGTCTAGTTGTATTATTTGACATTTTCTCTAATTTCTTGTAGTATATTCATAAGATTTTTATTTTCTTTTTCTAAATTAACTACCCTTTCTGATAATTGTTGAACGGCCTTAATTAACGGGGCTATAAACTCGGAATAACCTATACCATAACCGACATCGCCACTATCAATACATTTAACATCTTCTGGATTGATACTTACACCCTTCAATTCGTATTCCGCTCTTTGCTTTGGACACGGAACCATAATTGTTTCTTTTATAAAACCGCCAAAATCTAGCATATCCATTTCTGTTAGTATGTCTTCTAATTCTTGTGCTATTAAGCCAGTCCTACATTTCTTTTTGTCGTCAATCATACGATAGCAGACTGGATTTAACTTATTAATAAAATCTAAGCCTAAACATTCCTTTATATCTTCTTTTTTTCTCCTGTCTGAATATTGAATTGGATTAGACAATACCCATAATTGTCCATCGCTCGCTTTCAAAGACATTAAAGCAGTACTTGAATTATTCTCCCATATGAACCCACTCGTTGAAGAACCATTCACTCTAAATCTAATAGAATAAGAAGTTAATCCTCCGCCTACTCCTCCTGCTGGTGCTGTTCCTTCACTTAATGCTTTATTTGCCCCAGACTGGCTCATATAAATCCCCCAGTTTGAATCTCCAATGTCCCACATAAATATTCCTCTCGCATTCGTCCCGTCTGTTTGTCCTTGAATTGCTATTTTTGCCCCATTAGTTGATGCTGATGCCGTTGTTAGCACCCCAGAATATGTAATCCCCGCACTCGCGGTTATTAATCCTTTTGTCCATAAAGTCCCGTTTGCCCCGTTCAATGACATTAATAATTGTTCGGACGAGTTCTCCCATATAAATCCGTCGGTTGAAGCATTACTTACCCTAAATCTAACGGCAAAAGAAGTGAAATCATTGCCTGCAACCGCAGACCCTCCCGCTAGACTTCTGGTATTTGTGGCTCCCCCATTTGAAGCCATATAAATGCCATAACTGGTGTTGCCAGTGTCTCACAAAAATATTCCTCTCGTATTACCTCCATTGGTATTTCCTTGTATGACTATGCTAGAGCCTCCTGTCGCTGTTAATAATCCGCTTGCGGTTAGTGTTGTTGTTGATATACCCGCGGTTGAAGTAATTGTTGTTCCCGTTAGTGTCCCGCCATTTGTTATATTGTTTGAGTTCATATCTAAGGCACCATAAAACCGCATACCGCCAGCATTGTTAAAACGGACAATGTCAGACGAAGCACTTTTATTGTCCAAAAGTTTTGAAATATAAAGTCCCGCCCCTTTTACATCAGATGCTACATTCGTAAATACATAACCTCGTTGGTTCGCGGTTCCACTTGTAGCGGTATTTAGAGTAAATAAGAAATACTGATAATCTCCTGATGTCTGTGAAAAGAATATATCTCCTCCATTTTGTTTTAATATCCTCGCCCCATTATATGTTATATTTCCGCCATTAGTGATAGTTTGATTATTAAAATCAGCATTGTTCGTTAAAGTTAGATATTTTATCGTAGTGCTCGCCCCGTTGAATGTTTTACTTCCTGTTATGGTTTGGTCTGTTGATAGTTTTACATTTTGCCCGTCCAATGTGTCCGCATACCCTTTTGTCGCTCCGTCTGTTGATATTGTTGGAGTTCCAAGGTTGGCTATTTTGCTACTATTACAATCTAACCCCGAAGCATTTACCCAACCGACAATCGTCCCGTCAATAATAAAACTTATTTTTTTCGCAGAAATTTCAAAGTTGTAATATGTTGCAGTTTTCATATCCAAACTAGCAATTGACCCAATATTACTGGTAGAATTGAAAACAATAAATGTGCCCTTTGTTGTTGAATTGATTGAATTTCCCGTTATTTCAACACCACTGCTATATGTCTTAATTCCTGCTATGGTTTGGTTTCCTGTTAGTTTCACATTTTGCCAGTCTAATGTATCCACATAACTTTTGTTTGCTCCGTCCGTTGTTGCTGATGGTGTGGCTAAGTTTGTTATTTTGTTGTTATTCAAAGATAGTGTAGTGCCAGTTGCGGTTATAATTAAAGTATTACCCGAATATAACTCAACATACGAACCCGTTATTTGTATCGGATACCAAGTCGCTGTTGCTGTTTTTTGTGCTGCAATCATTCCTATTTTTGTATTAAAGGCTATGCCGATACCATCAAAAGTTGAAGGGTTGGATGAACCACTTACTTCCAAAGTTGATGTAAATTTTTTATTCCCTGCAATGGTTTGGTCTCCTGTTAGTTTAGCCACCGAAGTATCAAGGGCTGAAACATCCACGCCATCAACAAGATTAACATTTGTTATGCTCTGGCTTTTCATATCAATACCCGCACTCGCATTTATTATACTGCTAAATGTCTTAATACCCGCTATGGTTTGGTCTCCTGTTAGTTTAACCACTGAACCATCAACTGCGAGATTAGCGAGATTAATTCCATTATATGTAGAAGCCCCTGAAATAGCAAAACCATTCATATTTAATGCACCCGTCATACTGGCTGTGCCGTCTAATCTAAGAAAGGGTGGTGTGGTGTTTCTCCATTGCCCCGTGCTATACATAATAAGTTGATTATCTGCTGGAAAACCTGATATTGTCACATCGCTATGTGTGTCTATACTTCCAGATGCTGTCACCTTATTATTATTATCATTATGCTCAAATATCCATTCATCAACGCCTTTGTCATTTAGTAAATTAACTCCTGTTATATTCTTCATTCCCATACTAATATTGCCTGTTTCATCAACATTTATCGGAAATGTTTTATTTACCCAGTTTATTGAGTTATATGTTAGATAACTATTCATTGCGATTGGTGCTGTAATGACTACATCAGAGAGTGTGTCGATTGAACCGAGGGCGGTATTCTTCCATTTGCCTTCTACATCATTATATGTTAAGTATTGCCCGCTTGCTTGTGCAAATATGTTTGTGTCTATCAAGTTATATAAACTGGTTTGGTGCGGATTGGAAGTATTGCTTCTGTGTTGAGTTGAGGCTTTGACTTCGTCATTATCCCTTACTCGTTGCTCTGTATAGTATAGATTTTTTCCTTCTTTTATGTCTGTAGTTGATTTGGTAGATAATCTTGTGTCAAATCGTAAATCCGTATAGTAGAGGTTCAAAGGGTTTTCATCTTCTGGCACTCTGTCTGTATTCAGACCGACTATGTTTGTGTTGGTAAGGTCTAAGTTAAGTATGTTTAGACTATCAACCGCCAACTCATTAAGTCCAAGTAATGATTTATATTGCGACATTATATTATTTATTTATTTATTTATTTAAAAAATACTAAAATATATTAATCTTAGTATAAATGCCGTCTCCCGAAGCAAGTCGTAAGAATTGGGGTAAGGCTGTGGAAAGTATTAAGAGTAAGAAACAGCAAAAGGTAGAAATAGCAAAAGAGAAATTAGCAAAGTGTAGAAAGGCTTATGTAGGCGATGATGAAGAGATGGAGGAAAAGATAAACCGCATGGCTGAAATGGGTGTTGCTAATGATATCATGAAAGGAAAAGACCAAGATGATACACCAGAAGAAAGCAGTGATAGCGATGAAGAATGTGATTTTACTGATATCATTGCTGAAAAGATGGCTAAGATGAAAATAAGAAGAAAGAAAGCGGAAGCAAAGAAGAAAGTAAGTAAAAAGCCTGTGCCTGAGCCTGAACCTGATGATAGCGAAAGCGAAAGTGAAGAAAGTGAAGAAGAAATACCAGTAAAGAAAGGTAAAGGTAAAAAGTCAAACATATCTGTTAATGTTTATAATCAAGCAGAAAAACCAAGCAAGAAAGAAAAAAATAATGATATCGAAAAATGTTTCTTAAAATTTTGATATTTGTGGAGGGGTTCCACCCCTACCATACCCCGCGGGTTTGGAAAGGGACGTAGTCCCTTCCATAAACATCGTCTGCGATTAAATAAAAAAGAAAAAGAAAAAACGATGTTTTAGAATAAGAGAGAGTGCGTAGCACGAAACGAAATTCTAAAATATCATGGATAATAAACATACTCAGCAACAAGAAACTCCTGAGCAGACTGAGCGGAAAGAAAAACTTGAAGAAGTAGCAGAGATACATTTTCAATCAAAGCCCTCTAAGATATGGAACACGATAACCTCACCAGAAGCAAAACCACTAAGTCAAGTATTTATTGATTTAATGGATATGTCAAAGGTGGCGACAAAGAAAGGTAATGCTAACTATAATTTTGGATTAGTTGCTATTGATGTATATAGCCGTCGTGGGTGGATTGAGCCAGTCAAAAATAAAACAACTGGTTATGTCTTAGAAGGGCTAAAAAAAAATATTTACTAAAAAAATTCCTGAAAGAATTACTTCAGATAATGGCGGTGAGTTTAAGGGACAAGTCAGTGAATATTTCAAACAAAATAATATTGAACATAGAACTGTCCAAGTAGGCGATCACAGAACAATGGGTATAATTGATAGGTTTATTAGAACAATACGAAATGAATTAAACTTAATATGGGAATTTAATGAAAATTTTCAATGGGTTCCTATTATTCATGAGGTTGTTGATGCTTATAATAAAACATATCATACAACAATAAAGGCTGTACCAATTAATGTTTTTGAAGGAACCGAAAAGAACACTCAGGAAATATACCGAAATCCTTTAATTAATGAATTCCCTAAGGGTACAGTAAGAAAGGAATTAGAAAGAACTATTTTTTCTAAAGGGGACAAGCAATTCAGTAAAACTATATTTAATGTTAAGGGGCGGAAAGTCTATAAGATTGTGTTATCCAAACACGAATTAGTTAGTCCCCAAGAACTTCTAAAAACTAACTTAGCAGAACAACCAGATGAAGAACAAGAAAAAGAACAGAGTAATTCAAAAATAAAAAAAATAACTACTGAACGAAATACTGAAAGACAACTAAAAAGAGAAAGTATTGACAGCGATAATATAAGAACTTCAAATCGTATTAAAAAGAGAGATGATAAATTAGATCTTTAATGACCAAATACATTTAATCCGATAATGTTATCAAAATGTTTATTTGAATTTTGATGAGTTAATTTATTATTTCTACTATAAAAGTTTCCACATTCACATAATATTTTTTCATTTTTTCTTTTGGCTATTTTTTCTTTGTTATTTTCTCTATATTGCTTGTCCATTTCACTTTTTCTTATTTTATTATTTTCTCTCCATTGTTTCAGAGATTGTTTTACTTTCTCTTTATTATTTTCTCTGTATTGTTTTTTCTTTTGATTTATTTCTTCGTTATTATTTTTCCTGTATTGATTTACTTTTTTCTTTATTTTTTCTTGATTGTTTTCACAGTATTGTTTAAAATATCCTGTTTCTTTATTCCATTCCTTATCTGTTTTTCCTGCTATGTATTTGACACAGTTTTCCGTTTGTCTTATTAGTTCTCCTTCTCGCTTACAAAGTTCCATTCTGTTATTACAAGGAAACATTTCAATTAATTCAATGTAGTTATCATCATATTTCAAAATCTCAAAAACAGACATATAGTATGTTTGTTTTTTGAAGAAACTTTTATGTTCATACAACCTTTTATGTAATGGGTTTGTAGTTGAACCAATATATATTTGGTTTGTCTGGTGAGAACAGATAGCATAAATTTTTCCTTGCTTGTAGTCTGGCATTGTCCTTTTATGTCTTATTATGTCCTTATCCTTAAATGAAATTCAAAATTTTTTAACTATGTTTGAAAACGACAAGCGTAGCGGTCGGCTTTCAAATATCAATAGGTAGCAGTTTTTCTTTCTTTTGTCTTTCTGTATTTGTTATAAATAGATAGACGAAATAATGAATAACGGATCTTAGTGGAAAAACACTTCTTCACAATTGGCTCCAATTTTTGACTGAGAGAACTTTCTAGAGAAAAACCCAGACGAGAAAAAAGTGGAAAAAATAAGGTGGGAATGTCAAATTGGTAATAGATAATGAAATTTTGGAAAAATTCAAAACTATTTTTTTCTTGCCGACGCCCACTACGCCACGGCGCCTCGGTGCATCGGTGCATCGGGGCAGAATTTAGCAATGAGTGAAAGTATGATCACGAAGAAAAATAGAACGAAATTCATAATAAGATAGATTTTAATGAAATTGTTGTTTTGAACTTAGAGAGAAAAGGTAGCATCAAAACACAATAACTGCTCTTAGTGTGGTTTCTGTGATGAAACTGCACTGCCCAAGTGGCCCCCTATACTACTTTTCCCTTCAAACAGCTAGCCTTTTTTAGCGGGAAAAGCTTGACTCTAGGCTATTGCCTTTTTTCCCCATATCTGTACGACGTGTTTTTTTTCAATCATTAAAGAGTTTACGCACACCAAGCCGACGGGGGAGTGGTCAGGTCGGTGGCACAGGTCGGACCTTCACTCGGGGTAACTTGAATCAAGGTTTAGAATTGTATTCCAGTCTGGTTCGGCTGGTTCCAAACTCGACTTCTCGCGCTCCCTGACGAGGGCACGCTCGAACTACTACTACTACTACTACTACTACTAGGCCTAGGCCTTCGGTTTAATGAAGTTAACAATTTAACCTCTGGTCTATCCATACAAATCGTTAGCTCAAGAGCTATTGATT
>WBZZ01006372.1:0-30000 GCA_019918135.1 Paulinella micropora
TATCTGAAATTGCGGTGGACTCACTAGATATAGCCAACCTTGATTTAACGAACACAAACATAGTGGGCTTATACACAGATAGGGTGCCAGAAGATGCTGACCCCGTAAATCTTGATTTTACTAATAGCCGATTTGATGCGAGGTTGGCTTTAAAATCAACGACCGACTTAAAAGAAGGCACTAATCTATACTATACTGATGGTAGGTTTGATGCGCGACTAACTACTAAATCAACCACTAACCTAGCCGAAGGAACTAACTTATACTACACCACAGCAAGGGCTAATACAGATTTTGACACAAGGATAGCAACTAAATCAATAGATGCTTTAAGTGATGTAGTCATAACAGGCACCCCGCAATAACCAACTGCTCATTTACAGCACAGGTCAATGGCGAAATGTTGCTTCTCCTTTTCTTAGATTGTATGGGCTCGCTATGATGATAGGGGATTTAAATATGGGAGGTTTTAATGTATCAAATGTAGGTAATGTTGATGGTATTGATGTTTCCATTCTGGATAGTTCTGTGGTTAAACTAACAGGAGACCAGACTATAACAGGAAACAAAACATTTACTACTTATGTGGCCGTAAAAGACTCAAATCCATTAAACACAGGTAAGTTATTCTTCAATTACAACAATAATATGGGTTCTATTTATTCGTCGGATGCGGGTGGAGCCACTGGTTATCCACTAACTATTGTCGGTTCTTCTATACTTTTTGCTCCAACGACAGGTGGTGGAATGACATTGACAAATAATGTTTTAAATTTTAACAGCACGACAGCAATCAGCGGACTGCCCGCACCATTCTATGATGGCGATGCTTCAACAAAAGCATATACCGATACGAAACTGGCCAAGGACGGCACGACGGCTATGACGGGCAGTTTAAATATGGGAGGATTTTCAATAACAAATGTAAATTTGGTTGACGGTATTGATGTTTCGGCTCTTGATACTTCTGTCGTCAAACTAACAGGAGACCAAACCATAGCAGGAACCAAAACATTCAGCAATGTGGTAAATGCGAGTGCGGGGATTGATATGAAAAGCCAAAGCATAACAAATGTTAATCTTGTTGATGGTGTTGATGTTTCTGCCCTTGATACTTCTGTCGTTAAACTAACAGGAGACCAGACCATAGCAGGGAACAAAAAATTTACTTCAACAATAGAAGTGCGGGGTGCTACTGGTCCAACCGCTTTTGATGGTATCGGTATTGCCTTTGATACGGCAACAAATATAGGAGAGATTGTGGCACAAAAAATAGCAACTGCGGGCTATTATCCAATACAAATAACAGGGTCATATGTTGATTTATATGCGGGGGATAATGTAATCGCGACAGCAACAGGCACGACACTATCTCTAAACAATAGAAAAATAACAAACTTAGCCACACCAACAGCAACAACGGACGGGGCGACAAAAGGGTATGCTGACACATTGGACGGACAAAATGTGAAACTAACAGGAAACCAAACCATAGCAGGAATTAAGACATTTAGCAGTGCCCTTGAAATAACAGGAAATTCAACGAACGCGGCCACAAAAGGAACATTCGTGGTTTTCAATTCTACCAGTAATATCGGGTCAATTGCTAGTTTGGATATGAAAACAGCGACATATTACAACTTTGAAATTTCTGCGAAAAAAATAAGTTTTATTATTGACGGGACGATAGTCGGTTGGGTAAATGCTTCGGGGCTAGATTGTAATAGTAGCAAAATAGCCAACCTTGGAACTCCGACATTATCAACGGACGGGGCGACAAAAGGATATGCGGACACATTGGACGGGCAAAATGTAAAACTAACAGGCGACCAAACAATAACTGGAATTAAGATATTTAATGGAACAAGAAATGATGTAAAAGCACTGACCTTATTAAGCCAAGCCGATTTTAATAATGTGGATATCATTAATGGTGGAAATATAACATATAATGGGGCGAGGATATTAAACCAAAATGGAGGAGATATCTTTTTCAGTCAGACAACGGGTGATTATCAGTATTTCTTATTTACTCTAAATACGGCTTCAAGTGGAACCGCGAACCAACGAGGCTACCTATTTACGAATGTAGCATCTGATGTAAAAGGTGCGGGACTTTATATTTCAAAACTTTTGGATAATAAAAGTGCTTCGTCTGACATTGTCCGTTTTAACAATGCGGGCGGTATGCGGTTTTATGGTGCTTTGGATATGACCTCAAACAATATAACAAATGGCGGAACAATAACGGGAACTACATTAACGGCAACTGCTGGTATGACTACAACAACTTTAACGGCGAGCGGATTAATCACGGCAAATGCGGGGATATCAACAACGACATTAACTGCGAGTGGATTAATAACAGCAAATGCGGGGATATCATACACGGGCACACTAACATCGGCAACAAATACAAGTGGAGCGAAAATAGGAATTCAGGGAGCAACCGACGGAACAAATGCAAAAGGTATATTTCTATGGGATACAACCAATGCAAGTTGGGGAATTTATGCGGCATCTGGTGGAGCAAGCAAAAGTTTGGCAAATGGTACGGCCGTTTCAGGAAATGATTTTAGTTCGTATAGTTTTCGTTTTAGAGTGGCTAATGATGCTACGATGGGTTTTGTGTGGGAAAATTCAGCAGAGCAATTGTTAATGTCATTGAACGGGGCAAACGGGACTTTATGGACAAAAGGGTTAATAACGGCTAGTGCGGGTGTATCAACAACAACATTAACAACGAGCGATAAAATAACAACAGCACTAGGTAAGCCGATAATCATAGGCAACTCAACGAAAGGAGTAGGAGCGACAGGTGGTTTAGAAATATACGGAACGGCGAGTAATGTAGCAGGACCACATATACAGGCAATAACTTCAACCGATGCCTATCCAGTTTTTCAACAACTAAACTGGTCGCACGACAATGTTAATTTAAGTTTTGATGCTTATTTTGATGGCACGAACTGGAAATCAAGCCACAGCGGTTCAAACTTTCTAATTCAAAAAGGTGGAAAACTCGCTTTTTATTATAATTCAGGAACAGCGGTTGGAAACAATATATCTTACACTGAGGCGATTAATATTAATACATCGGGAGAGGTAGTTTTACCAACAGCATCCAGCGGATTTTTAACCATACGAAAAAGACCCGCTTCTACCGTTGACCCACAACTATTTTTTAAATCGGGAGGATATACGAATTATGGTGTAATTGTTTCTTCAACTGGTTTGCTTCATGCTTGGACTACTTCAAACTCTTCAAGCGAGCCGTCAGGCAGTTATAATTATATTCCGCTTAATGGTGCTTGGACAAACTCCTCGGATAGGAGATTAAAATCGGATATTAAAACATTAGACTGCGGTGATTGTTGCGAGAAACTAATGAAAATAAATTGTTGTTCATATTATTGGAAATCAGATGAGAAGAAAGAAAAAAAAGGCCACGGATTTATTGCGGACGAAGTCAAAAAAGTATTTCCTGAATTTGTATCCGAAAGTGGAATGAAAGCAGAGGATGGAGACGGCTACCTTGAAGGCATAACATATACAAGTTTTATACCGATATTGGTCAGCGGATTTCAACATTTATCAGAAAAAGTAGTTAATTTAGAAAAAGAAAATAAAACTTTACTTAATATATTACAAGACCAAGCGAACCAATTAGCAGAAATACGAGCAGAAGTATTTTCCAATGCCCCCTAGATTACACCCACCACCAATCATAGAAGTAGATGGAGGCGAACTCACACCCGAACTCAAAAACCGTGTGCTTGATGTCCAAATTAAGCAGGAAGAAAAAAAATTAGACCACGAATACGAGGACAGCTGGGATTGCTGTTTGACTAAGCGAAAAACTGACAGCCGACTTATCAAATACTTGTTTCAAATGGGTATCATTATCGCCATCATCACCCTTTGTATCGTGAGGCTATCTGAAAAGAACTTACCGTGTGAAGTTGCCAACACTTATGTCGGTATTTTAACACTATTAATAGGCATCTGCCTTCCTTCCCCTTCTAGCTCAAAGAAGTGAACACTCATACGAATAGACTTTATACCACGAAGCATCATTTGAGCAGATTAGCGGAATAGCTTCATCAAAACTAACACACCAATCGCTGAAAGGCTTATACACACATCCTTTTTGAATACACCACACACAACTTTCATTTTTTTTATCGCTAACCCGTGAATAGAAATCACAAGCGGTCCGAGCAGAAATATTAATTAATAAAAAGTTTATAAAGATTAGTATAGAGGGCATCGCAAATGACTGACTGTAAATATCAGCGGATTATTTTTCTGAGTAATGATTTTGCTGGTGGTAGCAAGACATTTGACAAACACATTCAAATGAACTTCACCCCAACCAGAATGAATGTTA
This sequence comes from Paulinella micropora, assembly GCA_019918135.1. NCBI lineage: Eukaryota > Cercozoa > Imbricatea > Euglyphida > Paulinellidae > Paulinella > Paulinella micropora. The sequence goes on from WBZZ01006372.1 coordinate 4,391, forward strand.
AGTTTATCCACTATATGAACGATATGACTGAGACGAAAACGAAAATCCTTTATATGGACCGTATTGGAATTATCGGCACATTCGCAGACAGCACCACGGCAAACATTTCAAACCTCGGATATAATCTTGGAAATATCGGCTGGACTGATGGGCAGTATTCGTTTCGGGTATTGAAAACAGACAGCGGTAATATTGAGACTGACCCACTAGCTGGAAGAATTGTTATTTGTTTGGAATTTCTGGCATAGGGGCCTGCTCCCCCTACGACCCCGCCAGTAAAATAAAAATATATTTTAGAATATATAAAAGTATTTGGAGGTGCGGAGGCGAAGTCTCTGCTATGGAGAAAATCAATAATGTAAAGGTGAAACCTGTTAAGCAAAACGGAGATGGCGACAAATTGGCAAAAGGACATAAGTTATTTGGCGAGCCGTATGCCAATATTTTTCTTCTCGCTCGCAAGAAGAGTGGCAAGACGACCGCACTGTTTGAAATCCTGAAAAGGACGGCCGACAAAAAGACCCGTATTGTTATTATTGCCAGCACTATACACAAAGACCACATATACAAAGAAATGGTTAAACACTTCAAGAAGAAGGGAAACCCGATGGCGATATACACATATTTGAAAACGGATGGGTATAGTGTCATAGACTATGAGTTAGACAAGCTGAATAAACCCGATGAAGAGCAAGAAGGCGAAATCATTCAAGACGAGAAAGAAGAACCAAAGCCGAAGTTTTTATATTTTGGTAAAGAGGAAGAGAAGAAGAAGCAGGAGGGAGGCGAAAAACCACCGAGGCCGAGCAAATACATTACACCAGAAGTCGTGTTCGTGCTAGACGATTTAGGTAGTGGTTTAAGGGATAAATCAGTAAGCGATTTATTGAAGCGCAACCGCCATTTCAAGTCAAAGGTGATTATGAGCTCGCAGTATCTTAACGATATGAAACCTGAGGCGATTAAACAGCTTGACTACCTTCTTATTTTTCCTGGTCAGAGTGTTGATAAAATTGAACTTGTATATAAACATTTAGACCTCGGCTACGACCTTGAATACTTTATTGAAAAATATCACGAGGCAACAAAAGAACGATTTAACTTTTTGTATGTTGATTCTGTATCGGACGAACTGAGGCAAAATTTCAATAAGCGATTTTTGTAATTTAAAATAATTATTTTTTTCAAAACTATATATAGATGCCAACATCACCAGTGATTATTTCACAACCATCGGGATACAATATCAGCTACAATCCAAGCCCTGTAAGTATGCCCCAAACAGGAGGGAAAAGAAAATCAAAAAAGAAACAAACAGGAGGGAAGGTCAACTGGAAAAAAGTCGGACAAGCGATATTGGATGCTAATAGGTTTATCAAGAAGAACCAATTGATTTCAAGGGGTGCTACCTTTCTTAGCGATGTCGGAGTGCCTTATGCTGACCGTGTAGCAAAGGCCGCGATGAAGCAAGGATACGGCAAGCAACGAGGTGGAGCCGTTAAGTTTCGTTAGCAGGGGCAAGCCACTCAAATAAAAAACTAAACCTTCTATTATTTTTTTTACTAATAATATACAACCAGTAGTAATGCGAAGTAAGCCGAAGAAACAAAGACCGCCGAGGATATACAGAACCAAAGATGGTCGGCCATATATTAAAGTGAAAGGCAAACGAGCATATCTCAACTTTGGCGAGAAAACGAATGACCTTTCAACACTTCAAATCGTTAAACTGTTTTTGAAATATATGAAAGGGGACAATAAAACGAAGAAAACACGAAAGACGAAGGAGCGAATTGTTAAGTCCGAATTCAATCGCCTTGAACACGAGAACCGCAATCAGATACAAAACAACCTGCTGAAAAAATATGAACTAATACACGAGCAGGAAGAAAAGGAAAAGAAGTTAAGAGAACAGGCGGAAGATGAGAAGAAAAGAATGGAGAGGAAGGAGAATGCCGACATTAAAGAAAGACAAGAAGACCTCATAAGGGAGGCGAACAGAGAGCAAAAACTTATAGAGGATATAAAATTTGAACAAGATAGAAAAAACAATTTAATGTTATTACCGCCTTTCCAACCTCAATACATACAAGCACCACCACAAGCACCACCACAAGCCCCACAACTAGGACCACCACAAGCACCACAACTAGGACCACCACAAGCACCACCACAAGCCCCACAACTAGGACCACAACAAGCACCACCACAAGCACCAGAAGAAAAGCAGATGCCATTGAAAACAAAAGAAGAGAAAAAGGCTGAGAAGGAATTAAAAGAAAAATACATTGAATTAATGAAGAAAGCGGGCTTTACAACTAAATTTATTAAAAGTTTGAGCAAAACAGAATTTATCAAACTTGGCACAGGAATAGAGAAAGCGATAGCCGATGCCCAATCAGCAGATGAGCAGAAAGAACTGGCTGAACAATACAAAAAAGAATTAGAACAAGAAAAAAAACTAGCGGAGGCCAAAGCGAAACACTTTGAAATTAAAGACAAAGTATCATACATATCCGCAGGTTTAAGAAATGATTACAAGTATCCGAAATTGGATATACCCAAAACTTTGGGCCCTGCTTTGGAAAAAGATATGAAAGCTCGGGGCAAACCACCACCAAAAAAAGTTAAAGGAAAACACACGACAGCGGGTATGGCACAAGTTATAGTAGATGAAGGTATTGATTTAGGAATAGACCAGAATGAAATGAGAAAGAAACTCGCTGATTATTTGGGAATAAACCAAGCTGGTGCTGGGGCAAAAACGATGGAGGAATTAATACACAAACTTTTAACGATAGCAAAAATTAAGAAATATTTGAAGAAGGGTAAATACAGGAAAAAAATGAAGAAGAAGGATTATGTAAATAACTTAGTATCTGAAATGAGAAGCGACCCAAACATTAAAAATCAAGTTTCAAATACTCTCGGTATTCAACCAACCGAGGAACAGCCAACAGAAGTTCAACCGCCAGCCCCCACCACAGATGTAGACACCATTCAACCGCCAAACCCCACCGCCGAGGTAGACACCATTCAACCACAAACACAAAATGAGAAAGATATAAATCCAGGGGTCGTAGGGGCTGGAAGCCCATACAGAGGGCTAATGACGGATGAAATAGACAACATTATGAAAAAGCACGAATGGTATTTGGGGGCTGTGGCGAGCGACGAAATAAACAAACTGAAACCAGAAAAAAGAAAGAAGTATGGCTTTATAATGAACTTGGATAAGTCTAGCCAACCAGGCTCACATTGGATTGCTGTTTACTGCTCATTAGATGGTGATAGAAGTATAGAGATATATGACCCGCTCGCACTGTATAAACCAACCGAGCTATTTCTACACCAAATGAAACAACTTATAGACAAGAGTAAGCCGAGCACATACCTGCTTATGAAGGTTAATCAAGTTAAAAACCAAAGCAACGCAACAGATACCTGCGGATGGCATAGTATGAGGTTTTTGTTAGAGCGGGCGAAAGGTAATAGGTTCAAATTCGCCAGCGGATGGACTGATTTGAAGGAAAAAGAAGCTGAGGACCTGAAAACACAGAATGGGTATGGCTTTGACACATATATATGAATTATGTATTAAAGAAAAAAGAATATAAAAGAATACAAAAGAATATGCCCGACTACAAACAAGGAAAGATTTATGCTATCAGGTCTCACCAGACAAATGAAATTTATATCGGTTCAACAACTCAAACATTGGCAATGAGAATGGCTAAACATAGAAATGGTTATAAAACAGGAAGAAATAATATATCATCATCTGAAATACTTAAACATAACGATGCTTACATAGAGTTGATTGAATTTTTTCCTTGCGAAAGCAAAATGGAACTACACCGAAAAGAAGGTGAATACATTAGAAATATGGATTGTGTTAATAAGCAAATAGCAGGAAGAACTGAGAAAGAATGGAGAGTTGAAGAAAAAGAAAAGGATAAAGAAACTCATAGAAAATACTATGAAAAAAATAAAACTAAAATACTTGAAAGAGTTAAAACATATAATATTGATAATAAAGAAAAGATTTCTGCTTACAAAAAAGAATGGAGTAAAAACAGAGATAAGGAAAAAGCCAGAACATACTACAAAGCGAACAAAGAAAAGATTTCTGCTTACAAAAAAGAATGGTGTAAAGCAAATAGAGATAAAATAGTTGAAAGGATGCAAAAAAAATATATATGTGAGTGTGGAACTTGCTTAACTCAAGTCAAAAAGAATAGGCACGAAAAAACAAACAAACATATAAATTACATTAATATTTTATATAATTTTGAAGATATCCAAAAATTATTTACATAATATAGCAATGGAGTATAAAGGTGGTCGTGCGAGTGGTATTTACTATATTAACAGCAAAAATCGGATAAATGGCACAGATTCAGATTTTAGTTGTGAAGTCAATATGAAGTCGCTAGACAACCCAACGCATTGTAAAATTTTACATATCTATGTGCCTAAATCGTATTATTCTGTTTCTTCGCCATACAATACTTTTACTCTGAGCGAAGATGGATTTGAGGCGCTAATTACGATACCCGAAGGAAACTACACGATGAATAACTTAAAGAATAAACTGGCCGAGGTGCTAACCGCAGATAGCCCCAATGACTACACATATACAATAACAAGCAACAATACCAATACCGACCCAGAAGACGGTAAGCTATTATTTACCGTAGCTAACAATGGAGGCATTCAACCGCGGTTTATATTTGACACCGAAACTCGTATTCACGAAGTAATGGGTTTTGACCGCGACTCAACATATTTCTTTGCCAACAATACCATTAGGTCCCCAAATGTCATAATCTTGACTGGCGAAAAAACATTATATTTACAAAGCGACCTAGTAGGCGAAGGTGATAATCACGTAATACTATTACAGGAAATATACACAGCACATGAAATCCCGTTCGGCTCTGTTATCTATGACGGCTCGGGCAGTGAATACGGAAAACGGCTATCTACGAGTTCAAGCAATGTGTATCGGTTCTACTTGACTGACGAAAATGACCAGCCAGTTAATCTCAACGGCCTCGGCATTGTAATGACATTGTTGATTTACCGTGAGACGAATTATTTTAATTTATTTTCCTCGTTCTTCAATTTGTTAAAATCTAGATAATTAATTTTAATTTTAGAATTATTTATTTTTTTGGGGGATTAATATAGGAACCTTTTACAAATCGTTTTTGAGTTCGTAAGTGGTTTTTGGAAAAAAGCACTTACAAAAATGCCTACACAACACGGAGGCGAATTAGATTTTAGCAGGACTGACTACATCAGTGCTTCTTATCGTTTGAATAAGCTTACACCTCGTGAGGGTTCTTCTAGTATCACTATAACTACCGCAGGAGGACAGGAAAGCAACTTTGACCTTATCAGTCGCCCATTTAACTTGGCTCGCTCTGTTTTGAGTTTTACTTATGCTCCTGCCGCGAAGGTGGCGAACTACAATAAATGCTTTATGGATTGCCTAGCACCGATTAGACAAATTCAATTGATTACCAGAGGTGGTGTTTATCTGTGCGACATTAATGAAGTCGGCAATATTAGCAAGATGATTTGGAAACCCGAAACCTCCATTGATGATTTACTCGCTTTGGAAAACCACGACAACAACTCTGGAGCTGGTTGTATGCTTCAAAAGAACAACACAACAAATGGGGCGAGTTTTAGTAATACCGCTGCGACTGAAAGAAAAGTTAGCTTGCTTGATGCTATCGCTCTAAAAGCAGACGGAACGGCTTTGACCGCTGTTGGTGCTACGAATGGTGGTGATGTTTCGGCGGCGATTACTACTCGTATTACCGAAGTTATGACTTCATACCAAACTAAGATGCGGGCTTACTTAACTCAACCAGCAACAAATGCTCGCAGACACGATGATAGTTTAATCGCAGCAGCAACTGGCACTCTTAGTGTTGTTAATGTTGCGCACAATGAGGCTAAGTATTTCTCAGGAGGCGCAATTGGACAACCCGAACCGATTATCAATGTTAAGATTAATCTTGGAATGCTTTACAATACCATTTTCGCTCTGGATAAAACTATTATGTTTCCAGAAATTTTGACTATGCGGATTGTTTGGCAACAGACACCCAAAATCTTTTATTACAACGATGACCCTCTTTCTACTGGCGGAGGCACTGTTGCGGCGGCGGATTTAAGTGTGGCCGTCACTAACCTCAACCTTTTCTTAGCTGTTGAAACCAATCCCGATGTTATCCAATCAATTCAGCAGAAGATTATGAGCCCCGAAGGTATGAGCTTCAACATTGATTATTCTTACTTGTATAAAAATACTGCAACTTCAGGTTCGCAAAATGTCATTCTTAGATTTGACAGAGGCCACGGACGGCGAATTAAGAAGATTTATCACTCTGTGTTTAACGGAACCGAAAATAAGAACACTGCCTACGACAATAGCAACCTGCTTGGTGCTAAGGTCCAAACATTTTACACCACACTAGACGGAGCACGACAGCAGGAATTTAATGTTGATTGTCAAACTGGAAAACTAGAAGACTATATGTATCTTAAACCGAAGTTGGAAGGCTCGTCTTTGATGAATAGCAATGTTTATCAATACAACTGGTTTTGGTGCGATAGCTTTGACAATACTCGCCCTCTGTGGAGCAAGGACCAAAACGAAATCAGCGGATTATCCCTAGACACCGAGCGACGATGGGAGTTTATCGCAACCGTCGTGAGTGCCACCTACAATCATTACACATTTGTCGTAACTCAGCAAGAAGTAAATGTCAGAAACGGCACCATTACTAGAACCTAAACCCCGCAAGTTAGGTAATAGGTTTTTAATTTTGATAGATTATTTATTTTTTTGATAATATAGGAACTCTAACAAAACATTTTTTGAGGTTACCTCCTACGTCGGTAGACAGTATAGGAGGTTTTTTGTAAAAAAAAGCTCCTATGCACCAGAGAAATTTGATAGCACAAAATCCAGATGGCGATTTCGTAAATGTCAAAGTCGGGTATGATGGACACATTGAAACCAATAATATGAAAACCGCCTTCGGTGAAGCATTAACCAGTTCATTAACACCAGTATTACAGGAAATCTTTCCCTACACAGTTAATACACGGATATGGACGAAAACCGAAACAAAGGCGACCGTTTCATTTAGCAGTAATATGGCTGAATTAAAAACAACCGCAGATGCTACTGCTAATGCTGTATTGACGAGTAAAAAAACAATAAAATACAGAACAGGTATGGGTGTCTTAGCCCGCTTCACTGCCTTATGGACTACTGATGAAACTAAGAATTATAGCTCATTTATTGGTATTGGTGATAATGATTTACAAAATGGCTTCTATTTCTACAAAAACAGAGATGCGGGTATGAATATTCTACATTGTAAGGGGGGAGTGCCTACCTTGGTTTCACAAGCGACTTGGAATGACCCGTGTGATGGAACTGGCGATATGCCATTACTGGATTGGGCGAAGGGAAATGTATTTCAAATTCAATTTCAGTATTTGGGCTTTGGTGCTATTAAGTTTTCAATTGAGAACCCAACAACGGGCGAATTCCAGCTTGTCCATATGATTAAGTATGCGAATGCCAATACTGGTGTCAGTCTGCGGAATACAACTCTCCCATTTGTAGCTCGTATCTACAATATCAATCCAGGAAATGGAATACAAAGTTTAAAAACGGCTAGTTGTAGTATGTTTATTGAGGGCTCCAACACTGTTAATTCAAGCATAACAAATGAAGCGGAAGGAGATGAAAAGGCGAGCACTACGGAAAGTCCAATCCTCAGCATAAAAAATAAAACAACTTTTGATGGTGGTGCGACAAATTATTCAATTGTTTATCCATCTCTCGTAAGCATATCAAACGAAGACACAAAAGTTAATATAGTGCGGATTGTGAAAACAACTGGTGCCCTTACGGCTGAGAACTTTGCCGATATTGATGCCAAAACTTCAATCGTATCAAAGGACGTATCTGCGACTGCCGTTGGTGGCGCCACTATAACGGATGTTATCCTTAAACTTTATGTTAATGCTACTTCTAGCCAACTTGTAGACTTGCGAACTTATGACATTCAACTTTCCCCTGGTGAAAATCTAACATTTTTACAAAAGTCTGTCGCGACTGTCGCAAATGGAGGAAATGTGAGTGCTATCGTTAATTTCTTAGAAGACCATTGATGTGGATGGATGGATGGAGTAATTTTATATTAAAGATAAACTCCAACCATTATATAAAATGAACTACAACAAATATCAGAATGGAAAAATCTACAAACTTATCTGTAATAAGACTGGTGAGGTGTATATCGGAAGCACAATAAAATCATTGGAGCATAGAGCTAAAACTCACACATATCTTCTGAATGAATACAAAAAAGGAAAAACAAATTACACTTATTCGTTTTCAATTATAGAAAGGAATGACTATCGGATTGAATTGATTGAAGCTTTCCCTTGTGATAGCCACCTTGAATTAGAACAGAGAGAAGGATACTGGATAAGACACACAAAATGTATAAACGATAATTTTAAAACTGGTATCACAGTCCCGTGTAATCAGAATAAAAAAGAATATAATAGACAGTATAAAGAAATTCATAAGGAAAGATTGAGAGCCCATAATCTAAAAAAAGTTGAATGCCCTTGTGGAAGACGAATTGTTCATTCACACAGAAAAAGACATAAACATTCTACATATCATTTAAAATGGGTTATAAGGTGCCATAATGAATTAAATCACTTATAAAAAAAATAAAATGTTTTAGAATTACAATTGAAGCTGTTTGAATATTCCTTTTTTTAGCTCTGGATAGTTATCTAGAAACGGTTGCTTCGCCATCCATCTTAAATATTGGGTATCAAATACAACCACATCGGCTACTGTCTTTCCCTTATATTTCCCCATAGGTATCTTTCCTTGTTCTTGAAGTTTCTTGTTTTCTGATTTGTATTCATTAATGTGCCCATCAATTACTTGCTTAATTTCTTGTAAAGTAAATGTTCTGTCTTTGTTGCTGACAGATAGCTGTTCAAATTTTTCAGAAAGTTTTTGCATCGGTGAGTGTAGAGTAGTGAGTATATAGTAGGAAGTATAAAAATAAAAAAAATTAAATAATTAATATAGGATGAGTGAGTGGATTAAATTCGTAAAGGCTTACTCTGCTAAACACGGTATAACCTATGGTGAAGCATTGAAAAAAGCTGGTAAGGAATACAGAAAGCAAAAAGGCGGTAATGCGGATTTATCAGAGGATGTCTATTTGTCTTCGTCGGATAGAAAAGGGGCTGATGGTTGGAAACCAGTCGCTAGCAAAGAAAAGTCAACGGTGTATGAAAAAGATGGTAAAGCTATTGTAGCATTTAGAGGAAGTGCGGATAAGCGAGACTTACTCACAGATGTAGCATTGGTGAAGGGTGTATTGAAAAGAACACCGAGATACAAAGAAGAGCAGAAGCTGGTTGACGAAGTTATAAAAAAATATGGTAAGGATAATGTAGAGCTGACGGGTCATAGTCTTGGTGGAACAATCGCAAAAGACCTGAGCCGACAAACTGGTGTAAAGGCTACCACATACAATAAAGGCAGTAGCACAAAGGACCTAATTGAGGGAGTGATTGACCGAGTAGCTGTTAAAATTAATCCAAAAGGGAAAAGGGCTAAGGCGGCGAAGCTAACCACGAACTACCGAACCGCATTTGACCCAGTATCGTTAATGGGTGCTACGGCTGTAAATACTAAGTTAGTGAAACCAAAAAAAGGAATTCATACAATCAGGAGCTTCAAAGGGAAAGGAGCCAAAAAAATATACCTATGACTTTCATAATTCATTTGATAATCCAATATCGTTCAAGCAGGTGGCACGACTTAAAGCAACATATAACAAATTCATTGACAGTAGGTCTAGATTTATCCACACTGGTGTTGTTCGGCCTTGTGAGCAGTGGATGGTGGATGAGAATGTCGGCTGGATGTCCGCATATGGTTTCTTGTCTGGTATCGTTTTTTTTCTGTCAAATTTCTGCTCAATATCGTCAATCGTAATGAATATATGTTCTTTGGTATCCCTAGTGATAGTGTGAATATCGCCGTTATGGACTTTCTTTGTATTACAACGAAACACGACCTGATGACCTGTTTTAAGCGGTTTATTTTGTAGCATTTTGTTATTGCTTTCATTAACATTGTTGTTAGAGTGGTGTAATATTAAAGGCGGGTTTTTGTCAGTCGGTTTAGGGTGTGGCTTAACTTGCTTATTGAGAGCATCTAATTCTTCAAGTGTTAGTATATCAGGTAGGCAGTCTTTTGCTTTATGCTGGCTAAGCTCATTACCACCTATTTTGTAATAGTCTTCTACCTTATTTAAGATAGATTGTAGAACTAGGTCTTTGGCCTGTCTGTAATTTGTATCAAGATTTATTTTTGTAAATAGCTTGAAAGTTTTTGACTTGTGGAATGGTTCTGATGTTGGGTCTGGGCAAGGAAGCTGTGCTAAGTGGCCAAACAGAATAATAGATACACCGCCGAATGGTCTGTTGATTTTAGTGTATTTTCTGAGCATATGGTCCAGACTTTCTAAATTCTTAGAAGTAAGCATAGAAACTTCATCAATGGTTATTCTGTGATTAATGGCTTCTTCGCCGACTGGTATCGGTAGCGGTAGTCTATGATATAGCATTGTTAGTATTTTTTGGAGTGTATATTCAGAATTAATAACTTGGCGGGCATTGTGTGTCATAGCGGTTGATAAAGTCTTTTTGTCTTTGAAATGGGTGTTAGTGTATTTTGATGGCTGACCAGTTAGGTATTTAATCATTTCAGATTTACCCGTTCCAGCTTTGCCGTGAATGAGCAATAATTCTTGTTCTGGTAAAGGTTTGTATTCGTCTTTGGTGCTATAATCTGGAAGCTCTGTATCCTCAAAGGCTGAGAACTCTGGATATTGTTTATGTGGTGTTTCTAAGAATTTTTGTAATGGTAGTGTGTCTTTGAAACCGCTGTGTCGCTGGTATGTTATCCGTGGTTCGCCGTTTATGTAGGAAACGAAGCAAGTCATATTTAGCTGTGGTGCTATGAACTCGTCTTGTTCTTTAACCTCGGGGCGAAATTCTTTTCCTGTTTTCATATATTCGCCTTCGTATGCGATACTGTCTGTATTAGAATATAGTAAAGTCCGCCCAGTATTTACAAGCTTTAACATTTGGTTATGAAGAACTATTTTTTGGTATGCTAGCACATAGCCAGTTAAATGAGACATTTGAAATATGCGGTCCGTTGGGTTTGTGTCTTGATATGTGTAAATCATTCGCTCTGGTAGCAGGTCGTCCTTCATTTCAGCATACTTACTTTTATCGTATTTAACTCGTTTCAGGAACAATAACCTATATCCTTTTTCTTTCATCATAAAATGTATTCGCTCATTGTATGACTTTGAAATGGTTGAGACTTGCTGACTTCGGTATATGTTAGCATTTAGAGTGCCAACCAGTAAATTGGTTGCTTTGGCTAATGTGTCGTGTTCATAGCCAGGCTTATCAAAGTAGTAATCTTGTATATTTGTTATGTGTTTTGTGAAGGTTTTGAAGGGGTTGAAGTGGTCGTCTGCTACATAGAGTCTTTTAATAAAGATGGTAACTCCTCTGTCAAACATATATAGCAATGCGGGAATGGGTTGGCATTGGGTTCCCTTTGTGGTGTAGCCGTTGAAGAAGGTTGGCACTTTGAGTAAAGTCTGGTCGTAATCAAAAACAGCATAACCGTGTAGAGGCTTTATCTTATTGTAGTAGTCCTGTGTCATATTTTGGTTTATATTAATTATGTTGCGAGGAGCTGTTGGGTATTCATTGAAGTAAGAAGACATTTCACCCATATTACCTAACGAAGCATTTGTATAAGCTTTTACCATATCAATCTGATGTATCATTTTGGGGCTTTTGGTGTGATGATTAAAGATATGATGAAACGGTATTTGACCAGATTTCACGTGCCTTAGTATGTTGGGCTCCGTGATTTGTGTGTGGTATTTGGATTTGTGTTTGTTAATCAGACATTCTATGAATACCTGTTTGAAGTATGAAGGCAATGACCAAGCGGGAGTATCTTTGGGGACGAATGAGGCGTGTTTGAAGCGGTCTGAGCATTTGTAGTTTAGTTTGTTTTCTTTATCAACTATTCCAATAATGTTTCCAGATTGGTCTGTCATTGAATAGAAATCCTTATGTTCTAATTCCATTTGGGTTTGGATGGTGTTGAGTTCTTCCTGCGATATCCATTTGTTCTCGTATTGGTTTGTAGATAGTTTCACATTGCTGGCTTCGTGGTTAGTAGCATATTGAGGCCGTGGCTCTGGTATGTTTTCGTTAATATCGTATAGTAGCTCAATTGACTTAATGTGTTGGATACAGATGTCTTTTTGTTTTCCTTGTATTAATGTTGCGTGATAATCGCTACATCTGATTATTATCTGTTTTGGGTATTGTTTGGTAGATGCTCGCCACAGTATATTCATACCATCAAATACATAAATCCTACATCGGATGAAGTCTTCCATTTCTGTTATGTCTTTTTCTGTCGCGTATTTAACTTCCTTAAAACGGTCTATTATAATATTGTCTCGCTTTCGTTTTCTATTGTTTGGGTTTGGAAAGTCTTTCATAATACATTCTAGCACACAGTTTATTTCACCCTGTGCCATTGGTATGACAGCATTATTTTGCGGATGAACTTGGTCAATGGTAATGACTTTAAGGTCTTTGTCTTCTCTTTGTTCGTAAAACCTTGCTTGCCGTTCTACAAAGTTTCTAACCGCATTGATTGACCGCTTTAATTCGTTGGCTCTGTATATTCCTCTGACTGGTCCGTGATATCCTTCATAATCCAGATGGACTAGATAACTTGTATTTGGGTTTAGCTGTTGGAGCTGAGCTTCCCACCCCTGGGCATATTGTATAACGAGTGAGCCTTGTCTGCCGACGAGTTCGGGGTGGCCACCTGTTAATCTGTTTATAAGTCGCAGGGCGGTTGGAGTGGTAATGCGATACCATCTTCTTTTGCCTATTTGTCTGATGTAGTCTCCTCGTTGCTCAATATTGTAGAGCTGAAATAGTTCTGGTTGGTATTGGTCCATTGTATATAGATAGGCAGGATAAATTTTTTCAAAAATAATTATTTAATGCTTTACATATATATATTGGATTTATTTAGATGTAAAATATTTTACCGATAAAAAAAATTGTTGATTAATTTGACTTGCTCAGTCGCTCTTCTAACTCCCGTATCTTCCTTTTGTATTCTTCTATATCTTGTGTATATTGTATTAACTTCTGTGCTTTGGTTCGCCGTTCTTCGTTTAGGCGGTCTTTATTGCGGTAATAGTATGCGAGAGCTTTCTCATTATTCCTTTTTCTCCTTTCGTCTCCTTCATATATCTTTGGTCGCGGCATTTTATATATATGTAATATTATTTTTATAAATGTAAAATATTATTTCTTTTCTTGACAAAACAATTTCATATATAGTTCAGGACCCCAACTTTCTATCACTTCCATATTGAATTCTTTTACTAATGACTTTACATAGTTCTTTCGTGTAATCCTACCACACCAATCTTCGTGTTTTGTTAAAGTTATGTTGTCAATTATTACCTTAGAGCAATATTGACATTCTTTTGGCTGTAATGCTTCGGGGGTTGGTGGTGCTATTGGTATAGGATGCTTTCGCTTTGTGTGTTGAATTAGACTATCTCGTCTCATTTCTTTATCACATTGCGAGCATTTGATTTTTTCTGCTTGTCGTTTTCTTTCATATTCTCGTTTCTTTTGTTTTCTTTCTTCGCTTAATATTGGTTTCTTATTTTCGTGAACCGCTTTAATGTGTGTATTTAGATGGTCTCGCCTCATTTCTTTATCACATTGTGGGCATTTGAATTTTACAGCTTGTCGTTTTCTATCATATTCTTTTTTATATGCTTTTTGTTCAGGTGTTAATATTTGTTTGTGTGTTTTCGCATATTCATTCTGGTATTTTTTACAACATTCCTTACAGTAGTTTCTATTAGCATATGAATTTTCAGGGGTTCTTACAACCTTACAATTTCTACATACCTTTAAGCATTCATCACACATTATATATGTATGTCCTCGTAATGATATCCGTCGGTATCCTTTCTTGTCGCAATATTCGCAGTTCATTTTTTATAAATAATGGTGTGTAATGTTTAGAACATAATTGAAACCAAACGGCACAAAAAGAAAAAGGTAATTTTTGATTTATGAGTAAATTGCGGACGATTTTGCCGTTTCCAAACACTATGCGGTAGGGCGGTGGGGCGGTCCCATTTTACCGCATTACCGCAAAAAATAAAATGTCTGAAAGTCTGACCACCTATGTAAAAATGGGGATTTATGCTGTTATCGCTCTTATATGAACGAATATGGCAAAAATGGCCTGCGATAGGGAAATTCAAAACGAAAAGGGGGGGGGAGCCTTTGGATCACTCCCCCTTTTCTTTGTTCTTTTTTCATGTACATATATGTTTGCATATATATGCGCATATGAATGTAGTAATAGTTACTACAACACAGGTAAGTATGTATGCATGTTGTAATGGAAAGTTGATATGTTCTATCGCTTGCCATGTATGCTCCTATATTATATGTTATGGTACATAATATTGATATGTACATAGTGTCTGTATATCACATAGGTCTGCATATATATATATATAGTAATATTTAATATGCAGGTAAGCAATTATGAATGTATATTTTTGTGTGTACTACGACGTTCCATATTCATGTTATATACACATAATTAATGTTCATATGCACATAGGTCTGCGCGGACAAGGAGCGCTGTATTTTGGTCGTGCCCTGTGGTCATGTTTCTACTTGTGCGTCCTGCGTTAAGCCCTTGAAGAATTGCCCAGTCTGTCGCGGCCAGATCCAGAGCAGTATCCGAGCGTTCTTCTAACCATCTTAACGAAAACGAAAGCCGGCTCTTCGATACATGATTACTGCTTGCTAGATTTACCTCTTTATTGTCTTTATGCCCATGTTTTTTCTTTTGTTATCTCCTTTTCAAGCGAGAACAAGTAAAAGATCCCACATAACTTAGACATGCTCTCAAATATTGATATTATGTCGAGAGAGCGCAGCTGACTTTGCTCTCCGAGCCTAACATTGTGTTCACACGGGGCACCACTACTAGCGGCGCGCCGACTTTGACGTATTTTGTGTATCCGTCACACGAGTCTCGGCTTGCCCATAGAATACGCAATATTCAGCTTGCTGCATATGAAAGTTATTAACCTTCAAGCCCTTCAAGCACGTCCTCGCGTTCTCAGGCTGCCGATAGATTCAGAACAGCTTTCCCGCCGCCGTGCATTTTCTGACCGTCGGCTTCTTTATCTCCTGTGCATTCTCTCGACCACTGCAATCCATTAATTTATCATCTCTACAAAATGCCCCGTCAGTCCCAAGTTGTACATACGTAATATTGTTGATGCGGGCGCTCAAATGTCAAATTCATCAAACGTCAAATTCAATAATCGAATCATGATTCAAATTAATGTCCAGATTTTGGATTAGTGGTCAGTCGGAATGAGTTCTGTGATAGTTCAAATTGACGATTTAGCTGCTATATTCGTCGGGCCGCAAAATCAAAACAATTCCGAGTATTCGTCGGGCCGCAAAATCAAAACAATTCCGAGTGGCAAAATGTTACAGGTGCCACCAACGCCACTGTTGGAACTAATAATCTTAATTAATAGTTAAGGGCCCTCCGTATCAGAGTAACGGTGTCGGTAGAGCCTTTACTTATGATCCGGCCAGACAAGTTACGTGGCGCGTTCTGTTGGCGCCTTTCTTATTAAAGCTGCAGTACTGCTGGTAGAGTGTAGTAGCTATCATAGATTATTATATTAAACAATAGTAGTCTAACATGTTATCAAGCCTTGATTACTAGGATTAACAACGGATATTGTCGCCAATCCAAAAAACTTCGTTTTGGACCCGGCTCAGAAGTGGCTAAAAACCAGGATAGAAAGCCACTGCCCGAGAAGTTCATGACTAGGATCTTTGCCACCAAAACCCCACATAATTTCAGCCAACACTTGGGTGTCCGAGGCTTTGACCTTTCCAGTAGTCTGAGGTGTGGCAGTTCGAATTATTTCTATTATTAAATTTGAAGTTTTAACTTTTCTGAATTTACTTTCTTGGTCCTTTCCGCTTCCGCAGTGCATCGAAGAATGCTACTCTAGCCAAGCTGACTAAGACTCGTACTATCATGTATGCTGTGAGGGCCTATCTGGGTTCTCACAGCCTTTGCAGTGCATCCAAAGATGCTGATGATGATATGTGTGTTTGTGGCAAACTTGAAATGTCAACAAACTTTCAAATGCAAAGGTTGTCGCGATGAAAGGGTCCCTTCTTGCCAGCAAAAAGTAAATATAAACGGAGGCTGGTCTGTCCCTACACTACACATCGCGATAGCATGCAGTGTTTCTCTCTCTCTCTCTCTCTCTTTCTCTCTCTGTGTGTGTGTATGTGTGTATGTACATGTGTGTGTGTTTGTGTCTATGTATACGTATGTATACGTATGTGTGTGTGTCTGTCTGTTTGTACCGTTTAGCTCTTTCTCTCTCTCTCTCTCTCTCTCTCTCTCGCTCTCTCTCTCTCTCTCACACACACACATACATACATACATACATACATACATACATACATACATACATACATACATATGCACATACATACATACTACATACATACATATACATACATATACATACATACATACATACACACATACATTCACACATACATGCATGCATACATACATAACATACATACACACATACCGACATACATACATATGTATATACATACATCCATACACATACATACATACATATAATATACATACATACATATAATATACATACATACATACATACATACATACATACATGGTACATAAGTAGTATAGGGGGCCACTTCATCACAGATGTTCAGTGCATTTCATCACACAAACCACCGTAAGAGCCGTTATTTAGTTTTAAGGCTACCTGTTTATAACTAATACAGACAGACAAAAGAAAGAAAAACGGCTATCTGTACATAATTATTATTTAAATAAATAAAATAAAGACACATATAGGATGACAAACGAAGACACACCAAGATTTAGAATGTCCAGAGCCCGTTGTGTTATGGTAAAGAATAACGAAAAGAGAACAATGGTAAAAGTTCAATGGAGAGAAGGAGGAAAGGTTATGTGTAAGAGTTTCTGCATCGGAAAGAGCAAGCACTGGAAGAAGCAAAGAAATATCACGAGGAAAATATAATACCTAAATACGAGAAATGGAAAATTAATTACGATAAAGAAACAAGAATAATCAAACAAGAAAAGAAGAAAATTTGGAAGCATAAAGATTTTAAGTGCGAATGTGGTGCTGAAATACATAATGGAAACAAAGGGCGACATATGAAGTCTCAGAAACATATTTCTGCAACTTACAAAATTACAGAAAAAGAAAAACCTCCAGTTCCTCCTAGGCCAAGCAAAGAGTATATGGAGAGAATAAAGAATGAGGAGGACGATAGGTGTAATATGTGCGGATACATGGAACATAACTGCCACTGCGGTTGCGGGTATGGTAAGTATTGGTAATTTAAAAAGTTTCTCTGCTGGAACCACTGAATTTCTATTTAAAGACAAGGAGGGGCCTTATATATAGGACACACACGAGGCCACGAGGGGACGACCGATTGAGACGGACAAATATTTTAATTTTATAAAATTATATTTTCCTTGATATACTATTATCAAACATGGAGACACACACGTATAACGGCAAGGTCTACAGGTTGGATAGATTAAGGGAATATAAGATAAATTACGAAATCAAGTCTGTCAGGGGTCGGGATGTTCTACATATCAAACCGAAGGTAAGGGGGTATAAAATTGATACACCGACCGCCCAAAACTACTTGAACCAAGTAAGCAGCGCAGTGTATTTTGAGCACCATGCTATACCAATAGCGCCACCTTTACCTACGATTGAAGAGAAAAAAGAACTGAAAGAAAATCTCAGAGACTTGTTGAGGTATGGTAATTATGATATCATAAGGCACGACAGCAAGGAACACGAACTAGGAATAAATGAAAGCCGATATGCGGTAAGGATTAACGGCAACTTCCGATCATTTACGATGCGCGATGTTATAAGATTTATTGAGATTGTATTGAACGACTGTGTAAAACGGCAAGCACCACAAGATAAGGTTAGCCTAGGTATTGAGTTTGTGGATTACTATTGAAAGGTATCAACAGGCTTACACAAAGTGAATCAAATCTCGATTGAAAAAGTTTTAGAAAGATTGTCGGCAATATTTCAAAGCAATGAAAGTCTTTATATGGACGAGAACGGAATAAACTTTGATAAATTAAAATTTGTGTTGAAATCTGTTAAATGCCGACGGGTGGAACAAGGCTACAGGTTTTGAACAAATTGGATATATACAGAAAGAAAGGAGTAATCTGTATTACTAATAGTGATAACTTATGCTTAGCACGAGCAATCGTTGTAGTAAAGTCAAAAATTGAAAAACATCCAAAATACAAAACAATATTAATGGGAAGAAAGATACAGCAGGAAATGGCAGAGGCTTTACACGATGAAGCGAAAGTTATTAAGGATGTGTGTGGGATACCAGAAATTAATACATTCGCTAATCACATTACATACAATTTATTGTTGAATTCCCTGACAAAGTCGTTTATAAAACGGAGCTACTTGATGCGAACGGCGAACGGCTGACTAATCTTTACATTCTAAAGACTGAAGGACATTACGATGCCATAACTAACATGAAGTCTATGCTAGGCAAAAAGAATTTCTGTGAGTTATGTCTAAGAGGGTATAAGGAAAGACACGCCTATGAAGCCAAATGTAGTATCTGTGAAACCAAGGGCTGTAAGGGAATAAATGACAAGAGCCTGTGGAAAGAATGTGTGCAGTGTAATAGAAAGTTTCCAAGCACTGAATGCTTTAATAACCACAGGACAACAAACTGCGATGTTAAAGCGAAATGTAAATCGGGTGGTCTTAATTGCAGGAAGAAAGATGAACACAAATGCGATATGCGAAATGCAGAAATTGTAAGGAACTGAAACCGCTTGAGCACAAATTAAATGTGGAATAGTCCAAAAAGAAATCTTACCGCCGTCAGAGCAATACATATTCTTTGACTTTGAAGCGACACAGGACACAGGCGAACACATTGTTAATCATGCTGAAAGCCAGTATTACGATGCGAAGGAACCGCCAGTAATTCACAAGAAAATTCAAGATTTCTGTAAGTGGGTTTCTGACCCAAAGCACAGCGGATTTACATTTATCACACACAATGCCCGCGGTTATGATTGTCAGTTTATTCTTAAGTGGTTGGTTGATAATGGGCAAACTCCATTTGTAATCTATGAAGGTGGTAAGATTATGATGATGACACTTAAGAAGTATCGCTTCATAGACAGCCTAAGTTTTTTTACGATGCCATTGTCAGACTTTCCAAAGACATTCGGGCTTACGGAACTTAAGAAAGGATACTTTCCGCACTTCTTCAATACGGCAAAAAATAAAAACTAAGTTGGTGTAATGCCACATAAGAAACATTACGGCTACGACACGATGCGAGGAGATAAACGAAAGGAATTTCTTGAATGGTATGACAAACAAGTGAAAGCACATAACCAATTCGATATGGCGAAGGAAATCGCTGAGTATTGTCATTCAGATGTTGATATACTGAGGAAGGGTTGTATAGATTTTAGAAATCAGTTTTTAGAGTTTATCGACCCATTTCAATATACAACTATCGCAAGTTGTGTTATGGCTCTGTATCGTGCTAAGTTGATGCCAGAGAATTCAATTGCGATATTGAAAGCGGAAAAACAAAACAGGATGACTTCTAGGGCTTGTGTAGAATGGCTAGCATACAGAAGCAGGTTAGACAAAACCGATATTAAGCACGCATTCAACGGAGGTGAAAAAATGTTTCAACTCGGACAATCTCGTGTGTATGTAGATGGCTGGGACGAGAAAAACAAAACTGTTATGAGTTTTACGGGTGTCATTGGCACGGATGTCAGAAGTGTTGGAATAGCAATGCTCTGA
This sequence comes from Paulinella micropora, assembly GCA_019918135.1. Classification (NCBI taxonomy): domain Eukaryota; phylum Cercozoa; class Imbricatea; order Euglyphida; family Paulinellidae; genus Paulinella; species Paulinella micropora. The sequence goes on from WBZZ01006372.1 coordinate 24,595, forward strand.
ATGTGAAGAAGAATAAGACAATGGGCGAACTATACAAGGAAACAATGAGAAGAGAAAAACAACTTAACGAACAAGCAAAATTAATAAGTATCTGAGAGTGCGAATGGAGCCTGATGAAAACCAGTGAAAGACTGGCAGAGGATACAAACGAACGAATTACTGAACAAGAAGGACTAAAACCACGAAAGGCAATGTTTGGAGGTAGAGTGAATGCTCTGAAATTATATTGGAAATCACGACATGATAATGAGTATGCGAAATATATTGACATATGCTCACTTTATCCGACGTGATGTATTACGACCTATCCAAGCGGACACCATATAATTATTAGACCGAATAATGATGACGAAAGAAATGAGATGAAAAACAAAATTATAAACAGAGAATATTTCGGAGCGGCTAAGGTTAAGATGCTACCACCGAGAGGCTTACTACAACCAGTCTTACCGAAGGCGGACAGGGGTAAGATGATGTATTACTTATGCGATAAGTGCGGAATGACAGAGCAACACGGCGAATGTAAGCACACAGATAAAGAACGAGCAATAACGGGCACATGGGCAACTCCAGAAATTTACAAGGCCTTAGACAAAGGATATAAGTCAATAAAAGTATATGAAGTATGGCACTGGAAAGAACAAAGCAGTAGCCTATTCAAAGAATACATAAAGACATTCTTGAAAGTAAAACAAGAGTCCAGCGGATACCCCGCGGGATGTAATACGGAAGTAGAAAAACAAAATTACATAAACAGCATGGAAGTTAAAATGGGTGTTAAGATGGATGAAAGCAAAATATTCAAAAACGAAGGACGGAGAGCAGTTGCTAAGTTGTGTTTGAACTCTTTATGGGGTAAGTTTGGACAAAAACAAAATAAAACACAGAACAAATGACAAAGGATAAAGAAACCTTGTACAAACTATTGAACGATAAATCAGTGGATAATATAAATATTAACATAATTAACGACCAAATTATAGAAGCCAGTTATGACTTTAAACAGGACGCGGTGAGCGACCCGATTAAAACAAATAGTGTAGTTGCTTTATTTACTACCTGCCACGCGAGAATGAGACTTTACAATATGATGGACATATTAGGCAATAGGATATTGTATCATGAAACAGACAGCGTAATATATACGACTAACAAAGATATTAATCAGGCAGATGTAGAGACAGGCAATTTACTGGGCGATTGGACTGATGAATTAAAAGGAGCGAAAATAAAAACCTTTGTGGGAGGCGGTCCGAAATGTTATGGATACTTATTAGATAATGAAAGTAAAAGGATTTAGTATGAACTATGAAACGAAAAAAGCGTTGAATTTACCAAATATGTTAAGTGTAATAAGTTGCGGGCTAGGTATTACGAACACTGAATTATTTGAGAATGGTAAAAATGAATTGGCTGATTTGTTGGAGACTGATGAAGAATTACGGATTGCTAAGCGAATTGAGAAGTCTGGAAAAGTAGTTGTAATAGAAAACAACAAGATAACGCGAGACAAACAAAAGAAAAAAATAACAAGCGAATACTTAGAAAAGATATTTAGTTTTACATACACGAAAAGACAAGTTATCGGTATTGTAGAGAATGCGATTGAAACACGGCCGTTTGGATATTAAAAATATTTAGTATAACAAAAATAATATAGGTTTTTGGTTATGAAGAACTTCATAATTTTTTTATAATTAATTAATTTTTTCCATAAAAACTTGTACCAGTCTATATAGACCAATGACCACCCTCACTAGACTATGTGAAAAATTTGAACACTTTTCAATTGAGAAGAATAAGGAATTCTTTTCAGTAAAAGATGTACACAAAATAATTGATGAAGAAATTAAGGCAATTGAAAAAAGTAGAGAAGGAAAGCCTAAAGATATTTTTCCGTTTGGTAAATATCGCGGGAAGAAGGTTTCAGACATCGCTTTCATCGATAAGCCATATCTTGAATGGGTTCAAAAGCAACCTTGGTTTGAGAAATTTACAGACATTAAAAATGAAGTAAAAAAATATATCTAATAAAAATTAATATTTATATTATATATACAAACAATGACTGACCTGAACACCAAGCAAGACTGCTTAAACGAAATTGAAAAATGGAACATTGACAGCGAAATTAAAAAGCCCACGATTAAATGGACTAAACCTGACATTGTATCTTTCTATGAACAATACAAGCCCCGCGACGATAACGTGAAAGTAGTTATTCCATTGGAGACCATAACGGGCGACGAACCAAGTACACCTTTTAAGGCAACCGATCTTGTGGTGAGCGAGACAGGTATCACTGAAATCAAGGCTAATGTAGGAGAAGTGATAGCAAAGAACACGAGCGAATCCACTCGAGTTGTAAAAGGTAATGTTAAAAAAATAATACAAAAAAAAAGTAAAGTAAAAATAAATTAGTTCTTTTTTGCTTTAATAGTCTTCTATAAAATTAGCAATAACCACTACACGGATGAAAATAAGTGATGATCACTTAGCACGCAGTGATGCATCACTACGCTGGTAGTGATGAATATTGTTTCTTAGTGATGAGGGTAGTGATGATCACTACCCAATTGCATTGTTGAAAAAGTTAGAAAAAGTTAGTGATGAAATACGTAGTGACGATCACTACGCTAGTGATATATGATGAACGTTAGTGATGAAATACGTAGTGACCATCACTACGTTAGTGATGTGTTACAAAACTAAAAAAAGTTAGTGATGAAATACGTAGTGATGATCACTACACTAGTGATCTATGATGAACGTTAGTGATGAAATACGTAGTGACCATCACTACGTTAGTGATGTGTTACAAAACTTAAAAAAGTTAGTGATAAAAACCATAGTGACGAGCACTAGGGTAGTGATCTTGTTTAGAGTGTGTCTCACGCTCAAGCTAATACAAGTCTAGTGATCATCACTAAGTGTCATAATCTAGTGACTATCACTACCTTTGTGAGTGTCTATCACTAAGGTCATAGTGACCGGAACTAGTTATATTGAACATCATAGTAAAGTTATCTGTACTCTGTCTCTGTGAAATATGAGCGTCACTGGGATATTTAATCATCAGTGTCTTGATTTAAAAGGTAGACTGTGTCTAAAGTGTTGCTGGATTCCATTAATTTCTTACATTTGTCTCCTGCTGTTCCAAGAAGTACTCAGCATCGCTATCATTACTTTCCTCACCGTCCGGGGCCGCAAAAATCTCGTTTAGACTAGGAGCGTCAGGCCTAGATTCCACCCCATTTTGGTCCGCCTCATTATCTGACGATTCCAGATTCACCTCTAGTATTTGTCTTGCTTCTGGCAGTTTCTGTTCAGCCTCACTGTCGCTCGCATATAACGCATCAAGATCAACCACAGGAATTTATTGGTCAGGTGCTGGTGCTGGATCCTTACCATATGCATCCACCAACCTATCCACTGCCTCTTGCATATAATCAGGAAGAATGGAATCATCACGCTCTCTGCGTACAGGTCTTGGCTGACCTGGCAGGGGCTTGTGTTTGGGATGCTTCTTGCATTCAGAATCATCCGACGTCATTGCAACAATATGCGCAACGGCGTTTTCATCAACGTGTATTCCATCAACCATCATATCCAGCACAGAATCGAAGGCAGGGATTCATTGGCATGCATTATCACACTTGACACCTTGAGAATGGTGAGGCTTTTGGAACGGACGAAGTCCTTCGTCATGTTGTCGCACGTCCGACGCTCGAGCAGCATGCCACTCAGCTGTCTTGTTTTGGGATGGAGCCGTGGCACAGGGTGATCCATAACGAGCATCAGTGCGCATGGGATGACCGACTGGGAGAAAGGCTCGAAAGTCTCTCTCTCTCTCTCTCTCTCTCTCTCCCTCTCTCTCTCTCTGAAGTTAGTGATGGTCACTTCGAAGTTAGTGATGGTCTCTTCGAAGTTAGTGATGGTTACTTAGAAGTTAGTGATGGTCACTTAGAAGTTAGTGATGGTCACTTAGAAGTTAGTGATGGTCACTTAATTCTAATGCATAACATGTCAAGAGGAATAGTAATAATAATAATAATAATAATAATAATAATAATAATAATAATAATAATAATAATAATAATAATAATAATAATAATAATAATAATAATATGTATGTATGTATGTATGTATGTATGTATCGTCTGCGAATTGCTGAGCCAAAAGGCCATGTGCATCCAGTCCTCCATTCCATAAGGAAAGTCTCCACACCAATCGGTGGAATAAAGGAAGTGACGGCATAGAACATTACTCTAGGAGCTTTATACCAATCAGCCCATGGAAAGGGACCGATGGCCTATGTACTCCCTAATAATAATAATAATAATAATAATAATAATAATAATAATAATAATAATAATAATAATAATAATAATAATAGTGCTTCTCTGTCAATGGCTGATGCATTTCTGCACATGCGCCTCCATCGTCTCACCCGTGAGGGGAGTACGAAGAATTGACGATAAGCTCTAATGACACCCCCGCAAGGGCAGTTCCAACACTTCCAGACGGGCCGGTATGTTCAATGAAAATACTGGTCCAGAAATAGACCGGTATGTTCAATGAAAATACTGGTGGCACCGACGGGAATCGAACTGGCGACAGGGCCCAGATGGTAGAACTTGACCACTGGGCTATCACGGTGTCCAATAATAATAATAATAATAATAATAATAATAATACATCTGAGGCGTACTGATGCAGCTAATGGCATATCCTCAACGGACATAAGCATCCAATACCCTTGTTCGAGGTCCTCCACCCCCCCGTATCAGTCTCTCGCCTGATGATCGGGGCCACCGATGGAGCTCCTGAGGGCAAGACTGCACTAAGCCGAGGTTATTCCGCAGTCCCAGCAACCACTTGCAAGACGTCACCGAATGTGCAAGTGCATACACCAAGCGCGGTTGCTAGAGCTGCCTCGAAACCCCACCCATAACAATCTGGTGTCTGCTGGGTCCTGGGCTATCAACCAGCATATGCGGAGTTTAAGATCTTTTACGCGCGCAACGACCCTCCTCCCCAGCATCTACCACCAAAGGGTTATGAGTTGGCGTCACAGTTTAACGCCTTGAGGCCATTGGGCTGGAACTCTGTTTAGCAAGTGTGACTAGGTTTTTTCATCGGGATTTCCCTCAAATATGTCACAGTCAACACTCCAAGGCAGATTTACTATATCTGAGGCGTACTGATGCAGCTAATGGCATATCCTCAACGGACATAAGCCTCCAATACCCTTGTTCGAGGTCCTCCACCCCCCCGTGAATAATAATAATAATAATAATGATAATAATAATGATAGTGCTTCTCTGTCAATGGCTGATGCATTTCTGCACATGCGCCTCCATCGTCTCACCCGTGAGGGGAGTACGAAGAATTGACGATAAGCTC
>WBZZ01006372.1:32500-52254 GCA_019918135.1 Paulinella micropora
TAGTGTTGATCACTTAATGCATAGCATGTCAAGAGGAATAGTAGTAGTAGTAGTAGTAGTAGTAGTAGTAATAATAATAATAATAATAATAATAATAATAATAATAATAATAGTGCTTCTCTGTCAATGGCTGATGCATTTCTGCACATGCGCCTCCATCGTCTCACCCGTGAGGGGAGTACGAAGAATTGACGATAAGCTCTAATGACACCCCCGCAAGGGCAGTTCCAACACTTCCAGACGGGCCGGTATGTTCAATGAAAATACTGGTCCAGATGGATCGGTATGTTCAATGAAAATACTGGTGGCACCGACGGGAATCGAACTGGCGACAGGGCCCAGATGGTAGAACTTGACCACTGGGCTATCACGGTGTCCATAATAATAATAATAATAATAATAATAATAATAATAGTGCTTCTCTGTCAATGGCTGATGCAAATCTGCACATGCGCCTCCATCGTCTCACCCGTGAGGGGAGTACGAAGAATTGACGATAGGCTCTAATGACACCCCCGCACGGGCAGTTCCAACACTTCCAGACGGACCGGTATGTTCAATGAAAATACTGGTGGCACCGACGGGAATCGAACTGGCAACAGGGCCCAGATGGTATAAAATAATAATAATAATAATAATAATAATAATAATAATAATAATAATAATAATAATAATAATAATAATAATAATAATAATAATAATAATAATAATAATAATAATAATAATAATAATAATAATAGTGCTTCTCTGTCAATGGCTGATGCATTTCTGCACATGCGCCTCCATCGTCTCACCCGTGAGGGGAGTACGAAGAATTGACGATAAGCTCTAATGACACCTCCGCAAGGGCAGTTCCAACACTTCCAGACGGACCGGTATGTTCAATGAAAATACTGGTGGCACCGACGGGAATCGAACTGGCGACAGGGCCCAGATGGTAGAACTTGACCACTGGGCTATCACGGTGTCCATAATAATAATAATAATAATAATAATAATAATAATAGTCTATCTCCTGCCAATTGCTGAGCCAAAAGGCCATGTGCATCCAGTCCTCCATTCCATAAGGAAAGTCTCCACACCAATCGGTGGAATAAAGGAAGTGACGGCATAGAACATTACTCTAGGAGCTTTATACCAATCAGCCCATGGAAAGGACCGATGGCCTATGTACTCCCTAATAATAATAATAATAATAATAATAATAATAATAATAATAATAATAATAATAATAATAATAATAATAATAGTGCTTCTCTGTCAATGGCTGATGCATTTCTGCACATGCGCCTCCATCGTCTCACCCGTGAGGGGAGTACGAAGAATTGACGATAAGCTCTAATGACACCCCCGCAAGGGCAGTTCCAACACTTCCAGACGGGCCGGTATGTTCAATGAAAATACTGGTCCAGAAATAGACCGGTATGTTCAATGAAAATACTGGTGGCACCGACGGGAATCGAACTGGCGACAGGGCCCAGATGGTAGAACTTGACCACTGGGCTATCACGGTGTCCAAATAATAATAATAATAATAATAATAATAATAATGATAATAAAAGTAATAACTCTCTCTGTGTGTCTCAAACACATACTCTCTCACTCCTATCTCTCTCTCTCTCTCTGTAGGTTACAGTCGCAGGCATCACGGACGCGTCTTTGAACAGGCACTTGACCAATCAGTTGTGCGATCTTGTCGCGCTCCATTATTTCCCCTATATATATGCCAACAGGAAGATAGATAGTCTCTCTCTCACTCTCTCTCTCACTCTCTCTCTCTCTCTCTCTCTCTGCATATATATATATATATATATATATATATATATATATCTGTATATATATATGCGTCCACTGACTATGCTGCTTTTCTTTCTCTCCTTTTTGTATTGTGTAGCTTACAGCCAGTGGGTGCAACACGCTACGAATGTTATCAATAAGGGGTAGGGGGGGGGGCTGACGATACCACGCGACGTTACTGCGTTTACAGAATTTCTTTTATGAACGAGTGGCCCCCTGGTCGGCAAACATTGTCAACGCAACGGTCTTCTGGCGGATGCGCTTGCTCTGCACGAAACCCAAAAAATTCTCTCCCTCCCTCCCTCCCTTCCTCCCTCTCTCCCTCCCTCCCTCTCTCTATCTCTCATCACTTAGTATGTAGTGATGGGCACTTAATTAATAATTTGTAGTGTTCATCACTAGATACTTTGGAGATAGTGATAGTCACTATGGCCAGTGATCATCACTACTGTAGATAGTGATAGTCACTATGGCCAGTGACCATTACTACTTATTCGTTGTTAGTGATCATCACTCAGTTGTTAGTGCCCATCACTAAACGTATAGTCATTTCAGTATTACATGACATAGTAACTAAATGGGTAGTGATGGTCACTGCGTTTTTTTTAATAGTGATCGTCACTATGGTTAGTGATCAGCACTACGTATAAGTGTTTAGTTCCCATCACTAAAAAGTTAGTGCCCATTACTTAGTATCTAGTGACGATCTCTCTTTCTCTCTTTCTGTATAGTGACTATCACTATCTACAACTATCTAGTGATGAACACTACATATTAAGTACCCATCACTAAACTGTCAGTGACTAGGTCACTATGACTACATACTAAGTATATATATATATATATATATTTATATTTATATTGATAGATAGATAGATAGATAGATAGATAGATAGATAGATAGATAGATAGATAGATAGATAGATAGATAGATAGATAGATAGATAGATAGATAGATAGATAGATAGACACACTCCATACATCGCTGTTTCCTTCGGGTAAATTGCTGTCCGCGGTAGGTTTCACGCATTGTCAGATCTTCCACGCATCAATAGAGATAGATAGATAGATAGATAGGTAGGTAGATAGATAGATAGATAGATAGATAGATAGATAGATAGATAGATAGATAGATAGATAGATAGATAGATAGATAGAAAGATAGATAGATAGATAGATAGATAGATAGACACACTCCATACATCGATGTTTCCTTCGGGTAAATTGCTGTTCGCGGTAGGTTTCACGCATTGTGAGATCTTCCACGCATCAATAGAGATGGATAGATAGATAGATAGATAGATAGATAGATAGATAGATAGATAGATAGATAGATAGATAGATAGATAGATAGATAGATAGATAGATAGATAGATAGATAGATAGATAGATAGATATACACACTCCATACATCGCTGTTTCCCTCGGGTAAATTGCTGTCCGTGGTAGGTTTCACGCATTGTGAGATCTTCCACGCATCAATAGAGATAGATAGATGAAATATCGACTGATGAAATATCGACTAATGTCAGAAAAAAGGAGCTTCTGATTTCGTCAACCAGGAAGTCTGTGAGTAAAGTATTAACGCGATGCCCAGCTAAGCCGTGATGTTTGCACGGAAGGGACTGATACAGGCAATACCAAATCTCCCTAGTACCAGGCGGGGCCAGGGCTCGTTCCATAAGCGCCCCTTGCAGAACGAGCTCCCACCTCCATTACAGAGGGCCCAGTAAGCAGATGGAGTTTCGAGACTGTTCGACAGTCTAGTATAAACCGACAGAGCACTGTGGGTTTTATTCCGGGCTCCACAAGCGAGAAAGGGCACCCTGAGTGAACAGGATTGTGCTTCCCGTCGCTATTTCGGCATGTGACTTATAGGCGTATGGCTAGGCACACATAAGGCACCCCACCACGGGCCCAGCACACCCACAAGATAGATAGATAGATAGATAGATAGATAGATAGATAGATAGATAGATAGATAGATAGATAGATAGATAGATAGATAGATAGATAGATATATAGATAGATAGACAGTGACAGGTGCTCCTGTAATAATAATAATAATGATGATAATAGTGCTTCTCTGTCAATGGCTGATGCATTTCTGCACATGCGCCTCCATCGTCTCACCCGTGAGGGGAGTACGAAGAATTGACGATAAGCTCTAATGACACCCCCGCAAGGGCAGTTCCAACACTTCCAGACGGGCCGGTATGTTCAATGAAAATACTGGTCCAGACGGATCGGTATGTTCAATGAAAATACTGGTGGCACCGACGGGAATCGAACTGGCGACAGGGCCCAGATGGTAGAACTTGACCACTGGGCTATCACGGTGTCCAAAATAATAATAATAATAATAATAATAATAATAATAATAATAATAATAATAATAATAATAATAATAATAATAATAATAATAATATATCTGAGGCGTACTGATGCAGCTAATGGCATATCCTCAACGGACATAAGCCTCCAATACCCTTGTTCGAGGTCCTCCACCCCCCCGTGTCAGTCTCTCGCCTGATGATCGGGGCCACCGATGGAGCTCCTGAGGGCAAGACTGCACTAAGCCGAGGTTATTCCGCAGTCCCAGCAACCTCTTGCAAGACGTCACCGAATGTGCAAGTGCATACACCAAGCGCGGTTGCTAGAGCTGCCTCGAAACCCCACCCATAACAATCTGGTGTCTGCTGGGTCCTGGGCTATCAACCAGCATATGCGGAGTTTAAGATCTTTTACGCGCGCAACGACCCTCCTCCCCAGCATCTACCACCAAAGGGTTATGAGTTGGCGTCACAGTTTAACGCCTTGAGGCCATTGGGCTGAATAATAATAATAATAATAATAATAATAATAATAATAATAATAATAATAATAGTGTATCTCCTGCCAATTGCTGAGCCAAAAGGCCATGTGCATCCAATCCTCCATTCCATAAGGAAAGTCTCCACACCAATCGGTGGAATAAAGGAAGTGACGGCAAAGAACATTACTCTAGGAGCTTTATACCAATCAGCCCATGGAAAGGACCGATGGCCTATGTACTCCCTAAATAATAATAATAATAATCATAATAATAATAATACTGATAACAATAAAATTTGTGGCTGAATGCTAGTGATGATCACTAATATTCTAGTGATCACTGGTATAATAGTGATGATCACTAAAATATTAGTGTTCATCACTAACGGATAAGTGATGGCTACTAAGCTTTAATGACGATCAGTAAGATCTCTCTCTCTCCCTCTCCTTTTGTGTTATTTTCCAATTTAGGAAGACTCATATAACACAGAGCTAGAACGTGAGACAGCATTGTATGATCAGCATTTGGAAAGGACGGAGCAGACTTTCAGAGAGTGACTAAGAGAAGAAGATGCATTGAAGACAAAGATTTAGTGACAGGTGCTACATCTTATCACCCTGTATGTGCTTTGCAAAATGCTTGCTGTGCTGCTAGTGCAGAAATACACCTTGCAGTCTGTACGGGGAGTCCACCCGGAGCTGCATATCGTGGTACTGGCAGCAGGCGACGATTTCGAATACGGGGATCCAGGACTGTGCGCTTATGGCTTTGAAGATGAGTTCGTCGGTGATAAGCATGTGATTGTGCAGATATACCAGCACAGCAAGTGGCCCATGCAGAACGGGCAAAAATTGAAGGGTGTTTGGCCTTTTGACAAAAAAGCCAAGGATAACGGTCTATGTGGAGAAGTTGCTTATAGTTGGCCTGGCTGGGACACACACATATGTAAGTTCTCCTATGGGCGAGTGGTCGTTAGCATAATAAACATAGATCCGTTAAACTTTATCATATGGAAATTGTACATTTCAAAACTATAAGTAAAAACATTTAATTTAATGAAAGAATAATTGAAACATAGTAAAAACTAACTTCAAACCAATCGATTTCCCGTCGCTCACCGCTTTTTCCCAACTAATTTGCACACCACCCACCGGAAAAAACTGGCCACCTTGCCACCTCAAAAAATAGTGCTTGCGATGACCAAAAATCAGAGTCAGTTTTCATATGTTCCCTGTATGCTCTTCAATAAATTTTTATGTAATATCTTTCTATGTATACTTGTAATTAAATGTACAAAGTTTTTTACAAAAAGGTAACCTCAAGCCTGCAAACAAACCGGCCAAAATCAGCAAAAATAGGGCATAAGGCCCTCACTCAGAAATTTTTTTATTTAAATACAAGGCCTGCACAAGTACAGAAAGTGAAGGAAATCAAAGAGACTATTTAATAAAAGCATTTTGTACAGAAAGTGCAGAAAAAATTGAAAATCTCTAAAGATTTCACCCATGATTTTTTTAGCCTGTCTGCAGCCTAGAACAGATCACCAACAGCAGGGTTACAAAGAAAGGAGCAGTAGTTGAACATATGCAAAACAAAGGTCATGTGATTGTGAATAGATTCAGCACATTACATTCCCAGAAAAGCACACACAACACATATAGGAGCGATACAAGACAGGTGCAAGAAAGGGCGTTTTGCAAAAAAGAACAACACATGCTACAGATAAGTTCACAACACACCATTTTGCAGACAGCATGGGCACAACGTTTGTAAAGACTGTGCAAGGCCACGGGACGTGAAAGTATGCATGAGAAATACACAGAAAAAAAACACAAAACCCTCTCTAGCCATGACTTTTACCAATCTCGACCCCGCAAAAACCGTCAAATAAAAAAAATAGTGCGGCCTTCACTTCAAAGGCTACGTATGTCGATAGGCCTGTCTGGTCAAATATTTTTTGGAAATTTTTCTGGTTTCCTCTCCGGGAATCGGCATGGTCTTGTCAAATATTGTCACAGAAATTCACGGGCCGCGCCACCAAAATCATGTCGGAGGTCAAGTACTTCAAAGCAGGTAAATGTTCAAACCACATCGTTTCAAGCAAAAGCAAGCAGGACACAAGTGTTCCTTTTAGAAAACTTAGGTAGCTCACTTCTTGAAATCCTTATTGTCGACCGCAATTTTCACTTCTCAGGACATAGCAAGTATGGTGTTTTTAACTGAAAAATACTGTTTGCATGATGCACTCTGCACTCATTTTTACACACAAGTGCACAAATGAATTCACATGTTATGTTGAGTAATCCTGCCTAAGGGTTTTTGCAGAGGAGTCCGATGGAAAATGAACACTAGGAAAACATAGGTCGAAAATTAGGTTGTCAAATTTCAGAACATACCCTGGAACACAGCAATACCTTTAATACACTGAAAAAAAAAAGTTGCGGGTACTCCTTCCTAATAAAAACATTGAATTTGTGCAAGCAGCACTTCAAAATATTGAATATTGAAAAAGTTTACCTGCTTTGAAGTTGATGGGGGCTCTAACGACCACTAGAACTTACATATGACACGAAACCTAAATATTTAAAAATCACCAAACAACAGCTTCAAGATTTTGTACTGGCAGCATCTGCAACGGCAAGGCCATGCAAAGTTCCTAATCCAAAGGAAAGAATGCAGACGGTCGCAACACAACGTGTCAAGCCCCCGAAGAGTGAAAGTAAAAAAAAAACCTAGTCATGTCTACGTTGACCTAGTAAATGACAAAGAAAATGATGCAAACGTTCCAACAGTTCTAACAGGAACGAAACGAAGCGGTAAGCCAAGTACAAAGCGGGCAGAAATGATCGCCAGGAAATGATCGTCAGGAATCCGACAGGTTGACAGGTTGTTAGCACTTTCTTTGATGACTCATTACTTGTAGTGGCTATCACTACATGGCTAGTGCTGATCACTAGTACTGCAACCTGTTGTTAGTGATGATCACTAAATATGTAGTGCTTGTCACTACCTGTTGTTAGCGATGACCACTAAACACCTGTAGTGCCCGTCACTACACTTGGGAGTGATGGGAACTACAGTTATTTAGTGCTCATCACTATACTTGGCTGGTAACAGTGACTTCAGTAGTAGTGAGCCATCGCCACAATGATTAGTTAAGTGTTTGTCACTACAGTTATAGTACTCATCACTGCAGTTGTAGTGATCATCACTAAGCATAGTAGTTGTAATTACTAATTTTTTTATAGTGATGAGTACTATGACTGTAGCGACTGTCACTTAACTAATTATTGTGGCGATGGCTCACTACAACTAAAGTCACTGTTACCAGCCAAGTATAGTGATGAGCACTAAATAACTGTAGTTCCCATCACTCCCAAGTGCAGTGACGGGCGCTACAGGTGTTTAGTGGTCATCACTAACAACAGTTAGTGACGAGCACTACATATTTAGTGATCATCACTAATAACAGTTAGTGATCATCACTAACAACAGTTAGTGATGAGCACTACATTTGTATAGTGATCATCACTAACAGGATGTAGTGATGAGCACTACACCAGTAGTGATGAGCACTAAATTTGTAGTGATCATCACTAACAAGATGCAGTGATGAGCACTACGATGGTGTAGTGACCATCACTACCTTTTGTTAGTGACGATCACTACACCACTGTAGTGCTCATCACTACCTATCATTACTTGGTTAGTGATGAGCAGTACGAAAATGTAGTGATCATCACTACCAACTTTTTTGTTTGAACTGATTTGTTTAGTGATCGGTACTATCTTTTCTAGTGCTCGGCACTAAGTTTCGTCGATTTATTAAAATTTTTGCTTGCTCAGTACCATTCAGTGACGAGCAAGTGATGGGCTCATGTTGTAGTGATGGACACTCATATTGTAGTGACGATCACTACAGACACTGGCAAGATACATTAAAAAAATGTTGCTAGTGACCGTCACTAATTTGTTAGTGATCATCACTACATTTTTACTGATGCATAATTCCCAAAATTGTAGTAATTCTAGTGATTATCAATACATTTTTTTAGTGACCATCACTATTTTTTTTTTCACAAGTCGAGTTCTAGCAGTGCTTGCTAGTGACAGTCACTAAATATGTAGTGATGGGCACTCATTTTTTAGTGATAATCACTTATTAAGTGCTCATCACTAAAATCACTAACTTTTGCGTAACGGTCGACGGTCAAAACCGGAAACACTTCCATTTTCAGGTAGTGCTCATCACTACCTCGGTAAGTGATGAGGGAGAATCTAGGGTCAAGCGTAGTGATGGCATTGAAATCACTACATTCAGGATACCGGAGGCCGTAGTGATGATCACTAACACAATTTTGGTCTTATTTTAAGTGATCCAGCACTAACTTTTTTTTAGCGATGCATCACTAAAAAAGTTTAGTGATCATCACTAAAAAAGTTAGTGACGGTATTCCGTACGTGTAGTGAACATTAAGAAACAATTAAGATTGTTTGAACATTGGTTGAGTGCAGAAAATCAACCGATGGGAATAGATGACGAAATAAAAGCAAGAAAGATGATTGATAGTGGAAAAACTTCATCAGAAATAATTCAATCATATGAGAGATACAAAAGACAGAGAATTGAATAAAAGTGGTTATAACCACTAACTCCTTTTGCACATAGGAGTATAAACTAGTGTGCATTCAATTTTATCCAAAAACCAAAAATTGGGCGAAAGCCCTCCCTGCTTGCAAAGAAATTTTATCTACCATACTTGTTTGTGTGTGGTAGGTTGAGAATACTGGAGAAGACTTCAAAAAGGTAATTTAATAATAATTATTTACAGATAGCAGTTTTTCTTTCTTTTGTTTGTCTGTATTAGTTCTAAACAGGTAGCCTTAAAACTAAATAACGGCTCTTAGGGTGGTTTGTGTGATGAAATACACTGAACATCTGTGATGAAGTGGTCCCCTATACTACTTACATACTTACAATTAGTGTTTGTACACTTAACAACACTAAGACACCGGAATGTCAATGCATGCATTGAAATTTCAATGCAGTGCATTGACGTTTCAATGCACGTCAATGCATGATGCATTGAAATGCATTGCACTGGAAATGTGTATCAATGCATGCATTGAAACGTCAATGCAGCACAGAGAAGTGTGTTTCAATGCATACATTGATTTTCAATGCATGCACCAAAATTTCAATACAGCACAGAAATGTGTGTTTCAATGCATGCATTGATTTTCAATGCATGCATTCAAATGTCAATGCAGCACAGATCAATGCATGCATTTATTTTCAATGCATGCATTAAAATGTCAATTGAGCATTATTTCACTGCATGCATTGATTTTCAATGCATGCATTAAAATTTCAATGCATGCATGGAAATGTGTCTTTTCAATGCATGCATTGATTTTCAATGCATGCATTGATTTCAATGCATGCATTGACATGGGTAATTCAGTGCATGCATTGATAAACAGTATATCAATGCAGTGTAATCATTTTAATACCAAGAACGCCTTGAACTAGTAAGTAAATAACACGTTTAACGAGTCAGTAAATTAACTTTTTAATTTTTTTGCTCATTGCTCCACTCCATGTTCATTTCTGTCATCATACATTTCTTCCACCTTCTTCCTCTTCTTCACTTCGGTCATATATGTCTTCTTCTTCTTCTTCTTCTTCTTCTTCTTCTTCATCATCTTCTTCTTCTTCTTCTTCTTCTTCTAATTCTTCTTCTTCATCATCTAATTCTTGAATTTCCTCTTCCTCTGCGACACCTTCTTTCTGTTCATCATCTTCTTCTCCTTCACGACGGTCGATTTCTTCTTTCAATTCCAGTGCCAGATAGTCACTGATATCTAATTCCATGAAATAGAATCGAGTGTGCGTGTTCGGAACCGGAGCGACGATGCAAGGAAGGTCAAGAAAACTGACAGGAACAAAAGTCAGTGATGGTTGGGCAGGTAATGTATCGCCCACCCACAAGTGATCATCTTGCTTTCTTGCGCGCAAAAGTTCCACTCTCGCCAAATCACACGCGTACCGATTATACGCAACGTGAGCATACCAGTGCACTGCAGATCGTAACTCCCCAGCAGCGGCGAGGGAACGTCTGCTTGATATTCTCAACAGTGAGAAAGCAGCAGCCACCCCCAAAGCGCTCACCCCTTACAGACCTGGTTGATCTCATCAGGAATCCCTTGCACCTCACAAACTGTGCTACTTTGATGTTTGCTGCGGTCAGTACTGGACGCTGACCCAACCCTTGCCAACCCTGTAGCTGCTTCCAGCAGTTGTTCATAAACTCCTGCAGCTCCACGAAATGCCTTGGTTTCGCGGCAAGAGCACTCTGCTGAAAATCAAGTTGTTAGCCATGTCTTTGAGTGCGACGTTGCATGCGTAGCTGAGGTTCTTCTGCCGGAACGGAAGCCTGGCATGATCAGCTTATCCTTGACGTCAAGATTCCTGGCGCAAGCTGGGCAGTGTCCACATTGATGCCGCATTACTCCAACGGTTCATGAAAGTGTCATCCGAGCGATTCAGATTGTGCACTTGCTTCTTAAGTTCTCCTCCTTGGTGTTCCAGATCGAAAGCTTGCACTTAATTTGCTAAACCACTCAAAGTGCCGCGGAACTTAACACTTGCACAGTGTAACAGCAAAGGTTTCAGTACAGAGTGCACGGACATTTCCATGCAGAATGCATTGAAATTTCAATTCACAATGCATTGAAATTTCAATGCATGCATTGAAAGTTTGCAAGTGACTTAAATGCATGCATTGAAATTTCAATGCAGAATGCATTGAAATTTCAATGCATAATGCATTGAAATTTCAATGCATGCATTGAAAATTTTGAAATGACTTCAATGCATGCATTGAAAATTTCGAAATGACTTCAATGCATGCATTGAAATTTCAATGCAGAATGCATTGGAATTTCAATGCATGTATTGAAGATTTCGCAGTGACTTCAATGCATGCGTGGAAATTTCAAAGCAGGTAAGATATTAGTTGCAAGATGTTAGGCAAAAAGTTACTGATTGCAGCTGGGTAAGACAAGGCTAGTGATGGCCTCGTGAGTGCCGCGCGCGCTGGCCAGGCCTGAGTAGTGCCTGATTTGCATCATGCACCCTTGCTGCGTGACGTGTGTGTGCCAAGCATGCGTCTTCAGTTCCGGGCGTGGCAGCGTGCAAGGTGGTCCGAAACGTATGTATGTATGTATGTACGTATGTATGTGTGTATTTATGTATGTATGTATGTATGTATGTATGTATGTATGTATGTATACGTATGTATGCACGCAGGTTTGTATGTATGAATTTATGTATGTATGTATGTATGTATGTATGTGTGTGTGTGTGTGTTCATGTATGTATGTATGTATGTGTGTATGTGTTTACTATGTTTGTATGTATGTATGTATTTAAGTATTTTTGTATGAGTGTATGTATTTATGTATGCTTTAAGAATGTATGCATGTATGTATGTATGTATGTATCTATGTATGTATCTATGTATGTATCTATGTATGTATCTATGTATGTATGTATGTATGTATGTATGTATGTGTCTATGTATGTATGTATCTATGTATGTATGTATGATATATATATATATGTATATATACATACATATATATATGTATATATATAGAGGGAGAGAGAGAGAGAGAGAGAGAGAGAGAGAGAGGGAGGGAGGGAGGGAGGGAAGGAGAGAGAGAGAGAGAGAGAGAGAGAGTTTGCGGTGCAGGTGGTGGGAATTGTCGTAAGCAACAAGAAAAAATACAAACAAGGAAATAAGTATCACAAGCCGCTATGAACAAAAACATGTAGTTGACAGATGGACAAGAGAACGAAAGAAAATAATAATAATAATAATAATAATAATAATAATAATAATAATAATAGTGCTTCTCTGTCAATGGCTGATGCATTTCTGCACATGCGCCTCCATCGTCTCACCCGTGAGGGGAGTACGAAGAATTGACGATAAGCTCTAATGACACCCCCGCAAGGGCAGTTCCAACACTTCCAGACGGGCCGGTATGTTCAATGAAAATACTGGTCCAGAAATAGACCGGTATGTTCAATGAAAATACTGGTGGCACCGACGGGAATCGAACTGGCGACAGGGCCCAGATGGTAGAACTTGACCACTGGGCTATCACGGTGTCCATAATAATAATAATAATAATAATAATAATAATAATAATAAAACAAATAAACAAACAAGACCAAACGACCAAACGAACTATTTCTGATTTTTGATGAGCCTGACACTTGTGACTTCCGAAAATATGTTATTTATCAATGCATGCATTGAATTACCTATTTCAATGCATGCATTGAAATTTCAATGCAGTGCTGAGCCGGACACTTATGACTTCCTATTTCTAATTTATGATGAGCCGGACACCTGTGGCTTCCAAAAAGCCAGTGTCACTTTCGTGCATGATCAACAGTGTAGGCATCACCCCCCGGATAGCCGGTAAAAAATACCTTTTCCTGGTGACAGGTGCACCAGCTTGTTTTTCAGTATTATTTGTCCGGATTGGACCTGATGCTATTTTATTCCTGGTCTGTTGCAGTTTCCCTTTTTTTGGCTTCACTGAGTCAATACAACGAGACATCATTCTCATTCTTGATGACTGTGTTTGGTTGTATTACCGACTTTTTACGAGCTATCGTTGGGGGCATTACATTTGGAGTCCACATCACTAGGGTGATTTCTTTCTGCTTTGCCACACATGCAACAGAGTAAATTTTCACTGACCTGTCTCACACGGGGACGTCAGACGAAAATAAATACTCTAACACAGCTCCCTCATAACTCTTTCACAAAACAAATAATTTGATTGGTCTCAAGCAGGTGTCTCGTATCCTCTAGCCCAATCCGTATCTGTGTGCTCACAAGGAGACATCAGATACAAACTCTCTGTCGTTCTTGCTGTTCTCACACAGAGACCAAGAAGAAGGAGGTGGACAGAAGAGTGAAGGAACACACACAAAACACAAACAAGCATAGGGACAGGAGCACGACACTCTACCCTTCTAGTTTGTGCATTTATCTGCATTATCTCACACATACGTCAGAGTATTTTTGCAAATCTCTGATCGTTTTCTAAAGGTAGGTCTGAGAACCTATCCGACCGACTGTCGACTTCTCAAGGAGAGCTTTTCTAGCTTCTCTATTACTATCTGTGTGTAGGTCCAAGTGCCTCATACTAGATACAATATAGAAAAGAAGGAGGAGAAAGTAATCTGAGTAAGGAGAAAGAAATCGGAGAAAGTCTCAAAGACTATTTTTCTCAAACAAAAACAAACATACAAACAGTGTTTCATAGAGGACAGGGAATCTTATCCTACCCTCTCTATTAGTTTCTCTCTTCACTAGTCAATCGACTGAAGGAGGAACAGAACACAAACGAACAAAAACCAAATATAGGAGCTGACACTGTCCTCCTGTTAATTACTACTACGACATCATGTCGACAGAGACCGCCGAAGTGAGTGAATTCTCGGAGGCAGAACAAAGAAGAGAGGAAGAAGAAGCAGGAGGAGGAGGAGGAAGAGGACTGAATGAAGGAGGAGGAGGAGGATTGAATGAAGGAGGAGGAGGAGATGAAGGAGTAGGAGGAGGAGTAGAAGAGGGCTGGGATGATGAAGGAAGATATGGAGGAGACGAAGATGAAGGAGGATTTGAACAAGAAGAGACGGGAGGAGGAGGAGCATATGGTAATCCCTTACCACCTGCCTACACGGGAGGAGGAGGACGAAAAATGATCGACTTGATTCATGAGGAGATCACAGTGGAGGAATAACAGTGGGTGCAAGACCACTATGACCTCACTAAAAAAGAGTTTGATAACAAGATGGGGGTAGAGAAGGATACCTATGTGTGGATCCCTCAGGATCAAAGAAGAGAGAAAAGTCGTGCTAAAAAGGATGTCTATATCCTATTATCAAACACAGCACAGCTCCTCGGCAAACTGGTCTCTGATCCAGAAGAGAGAAAGAAGATACAGCATATCAAGTTTGGGGACACACACACCCACCTTGAATTACTCGATGCTATCTTTGGGGTATACACTCAAACCCTGATTTGGGAACGTACATACGGCCCACGATGTGAGGGTTACCTCCAGTACACAAACCCAAGAGCAACGGCCAGATTCCTCGCGACTGGTCAGGAGGCAGTCGATGTAACAAAAATGAAGACCAATCTGGGTTCGAAAAACTCGAGTGGCATATTTCATTTTTTTACAATGGAAATAAAGGCCTTGGAGGAGGTGAAGGCAGAGATGGAAAAAAGCATTAAGGCAGTAGGAGAAACTCATCCTGTGATTGATGAGTAAGAGAAGACCGACAGAGTTCTGACCAAGATCAGACTGTTGATGGGTGCGATACTGCACAAGGATGCATGGAAGAGATGGATTCCTACCAAGGATCACTCTGTCCTTAAATCACTTAGTAACGCACCACCGGTCGCCAACAAAGCAGGTGTTGACCAATATGTGGAGAAATATAATTTTCTCAGATCTGCTTCTGAATTGGTGGCCTTTATCACTCATGCTCAAAAGCTGGTGATATCTGAGAAGAAGAAGGCGAAAGAGAATGAGGAGTTCGAGAAGACGATGAGACTGGAAAGAATGAAAGCAAAAATGAGTGGTGCAAAGACACACCCTCCGACATATTTGACCCCACCAGCTCCTGCCCCACCAGCCCCTGCACCCTCGGGCTCAACTACGGTGGTGGTCACAAACACGGAGAAGAAGGACAGACAGAACATCATAAATGCCTTCAAGGGGAAGAAAGGAGGAGTGGCAAGTCTCATGCTATATGCCAAGACGAGCTCAGACAAAGACTCTGATGCTTCGCTTTTGAGCAAGCTCAAAGAGATCATGCCTGCATGAAGGCTTTTCCTTGCGACGAAACGCAGGAATACGAGGCCCTTGTTACTGTTTTTGACCAATCTCTATTCTCGGAGGGATTTGATCTGACACAGTACAAGTTTTTGAGAAAGAAGGAGGAGATTAAGAGAAACAATGCAACAGGCCTAGACGCTCAGTGTGAACTGGCGGTGGCCACACTCATTTCATATTTTCAATCTCATGGATACCAGCATCTCTGCACTGGTACTCTCATAGGATTTGAAATCTTTGAGACGGTGGCGATGAGTTTGAGGAGTGCTGTTGGCTTGGCGGCGACCCTTACGGAGGTAGTTTCCTCCTATGGGCTATTCTATGGCCGCAAGTCGATCATCCTCTATTTCTTCTCGGCGTTACACACAGTTAACCCGAGTAAGCTTACTCAGCTCATACAACAATGCTCGACGTTTAGCTCAGTGAAGTCCAAGAACTTCCTCGAGACACACGTGTTCGAAAATACGGTTCAAAGCGTTGCTCCGTCAGCACTGTTTCAAGAAGTGATGAGTGCATGCTCAAACATGGACTCGCTCACGGAGGCACATACGGCACAGGCAGGCAGTGTACCTGTTGGCGCACAAGTCACGTACACAAACAGAGTTGCCGGTTGGAAGAGACAGAGAGAGCCAGACCTGAAGACCGCATGTTGGAGGTGGTTCGCGGGCTTGCAGTGTAAGGCACAGATGGAGAACAGAGACTGCTCTTTCAATCATGATAGGCAGAACCCAACAGCAAGGGCAAATTTTCTGAGCAGGACGGAAGGCAAGGAACCGGGCCTTTTCAATATGCTTCAGATTGCCGCTGTGAACGTTCAATATGCTTCAGATTGCCGCTGTGAACGAAGGTTGGTATGCCAATATGTGTGATGATGAGGAGTTACGAGAGGCAATCATTACCTACATGAAGAGGATGAAGGAGAAGAAGGAGGAAAGGGAGAGACAAAAGAAGTTAAAGGCCTCTCAAAGAGGACGAGAAGGAGGAGCAGGAGCAGGAGGACGAGGAGGAGGAGGACGAGGACGAGGAACATGGAGAGGAGCCTCGAGGTGGCAGGGAACCCCTCAGAGAGGAAGAGGAGGAGGTCGGGGATATACCCCTTATGGAGGGAGAGCTGTTCGAGCTCCAGCCCCCCACCCAGAGGAGGAGGAGGCTCATGGGCAAGCTCCAACCCGAATTTCGGTCGAGCTCAGGCCTACAACACTGCCTCGGAGACCGATACGTCATCCTACCCGGACACTACTCAAGGTAATCGTTTCGAGGTGGTGGAATGACTGGAGGGGGAAGAAGAGAGGAAGGAGAAGACTGTGAAGTTTAACCCTAAAAGTCACAGTGCTTTCTAATGCTGTTGTGCAGACTGGGCCAACGCTTCCTCTATGTGAAAACAAAGATGTGGGTACACAGAGACTGCAGCCCCAAGGTAGTCTCATACCCGTTCATACAGCACGGTTACCAATGATAACTGATGCAAATAGGAAGGCGAGACTTGCGATGGAGGCGAGGAGGCCAATGGCAGACGTATCGCCTCGGTCAAGCAAACAACCACGAACGGACTCAATGTCTACGGTCGCGGCGGGTGGCGAGCAAAAAGACAATGTGTGTACTCAAGTACCACAAGACAATGTCGCTCACATAGTAAATGCACCAGTACCGCAGAATAATAAAAATGTTAATGAGGTGAAGCAGGAGGAGAAGAAGGAGGAGTTGAAAAACTTAGAGACAAGACTCCAAAATTTGGAACGTAAAGTTCTTGTTCTCGCAGCCAATATACACAGGCCCGATGCTCTGTGTTATACGGAACTTTATTGTGAAACATTGAAGACAATATTAAAAGTTGGTAATGATACGATGGCGAATATTAATATTGTCGGCCGGAAGTTTTTAAATCGATACCGGGACTGGGTGGACGGAAATATAAAAAAGTCAACGGGCACTCTCAAAGGAGTGAGCAGCCGGACGGATATCACGGGAATCATCACACTGACCTTTAAATTGAAATCCGCACGAGTATACCGTATGGACCTCTATGTCGTCCCCGGTTACCACGGGTCAATATTACTATCGTATGACCAATTGGCTACGATGGGGGCTGTGATTGATTGCGCCGCACGGCGAGTGATATATGGAGTAAAAAGACGAGAAAAGAACGATATTGATCCCTTCAACGCTACTGACTCTTATGAGGCTTATGAGCTGAGCCTAGCGACGGATCACAAAAAGATGGCCATCGCACATGAGGCACTTGAGGTGTACGTTCACCCCCATGTCGTAAGACCGGATGAACTGTCCTGGACCGACAATTGGGAATCCCAAGTGTGCACTGTCACAGTTCCGACATGCCATTGGGACAAAAAGTCTATTGATGACTTAATCGTGAAGCGAAAGGAGGAGATTATATGTGTCGCACAAAGAAGCCCGTCGTTGGCGAGATTCGCGGAAGGAGTAGGAACAGATGTCCATATTACTAACGGATACTGTTTCCATGCGAAAGTAGGAGAAGAAAAAAGGGAGGCGTTTGTACCAAGGAGAACGGGGCGAATCCCGGATACTCCACCAGAAACTATTAAAAGTTTTATTACTGATTTCTGGGGTGACAGCCCACGTGGCCCCGTTCACTGTCTGAAGTGAAGAAATGCTTACGGACTTTATTCGAAAATAATAAGCCGAATACTATTATCCTGCCATATAATGAGAAGGCGATATGGGCGCAGGAAATAAGGACCGGCTTATTGATCATCCTATACTACCCTCTCGCAAGCAACAGCTAGTGGTGGCTTGTCGTATGGGAACTCGTGAGCAGAGCAGTGCATACAAGCGGAAGCTCAGAGACCTCGACAAGTTGAAATTGATACCGCAAGCATTCACATGCTTTGATGGTTTTTACACCCGTAAAGCTCCTTTGCAATACGCGAGACTCATTGACATGCTGGTGGAGCTCGGTAAAGATGATGAGCCGGACACGGTCACGTATGAAAAGACGGGCCTAGATGATGTCTCGGAAGAGGACTTAGGCTTGGAGGAGGACAGAGAACCCCTCAAGCAGCATAAGCAGATGTCTGATGAAGATTTTCAAGAGGCGGCGCGGAAAATATTGGAAGAAGGAGTAGGCACGGAGAAGGAGAAGGAGCTTTTAAAAGCCAAATGAGAGGCGAACAAGGAAATTTTTGACCCTCCACACGCAGGTGGTGTCAAGCCTGAAGATTTCACTGCGGTTATTTACAAAATACCGGGTGCGGAGCCGTCACCGGCACCACGAAGGGCAAATTTGAGTATACATGAGGCGAAGATAGCGGAGGAGCTAGCAAGACAGCTGCTCAATGAGGACTTTATTGAGAGATCAACATCTCCAATAGTCTCACAACCGAGAATAGTGCCGAAGCCAGGAGGAGAATGGCGCCTGACAGTTAACTATGCTCGTCTTAACAAGGTCCTGGAGGAAGAGAGAAATCCTCTCCCGACATTAGAAGAAGGAAGGAGAGTACTGCGGAATGCAAAATTCTATTCGATCATTGACCTTAAGAATGGCTTCTGGCAGATACCACTGGAGGAAAAGTCCAGATGGCTGACGGCGTTTGTGGTGGGTATGGAAATATACCAATGGAAAGTGCTTCCGATGGGCCTCAAGCAAGCCCAGGACTTTTCCAGAAGGCGATGCAGAAGATGTTGAGCAGTCAGTACGATGATTTGTCTGACGGTGGCTTTATGAGAAGGCGGGGACAGAAGGCGGGAGAATATGCATTATGCTATATCGATGACATTATCGTATACTCTAACACAATGGAGGAGCATATCGATCATTTGTCCGAGATATTCAGGCGCATCGGAGCTTTTGGCCTGAAGTGCAATCTGTGAAGAAGTGTCAACTTGCCAAGACGAGTGTGACATACTTAGGGTACGAGATCTCCCATAATCGAGTCTCGATATCCAAAGAGAAGAGGGAGGAGATTATGAATCGACCGATACCGAAGAACCGCACTGAATTGCACTCATTCCTTGCGATGGCGCAATACTATAGCCAGTTTATACCCGATTGGGGTGCAACACGGGCTAAAGTGGAGAAAATGATAGATTTTGGAGACTTTGAGAAGTGGGACGAAGAGGCTTTGCAAGCGTTTCATGCGCTCAAAGATCTCATTTACAAACACCCGAAAGACGGAGGACTGGTGTTAACGATGCCCGACTTTACGAAACAATTCGTAGTCGATACAGACGCATC
>WBZZ01006373.1:0-26324 GCA_019918135.1 Paulinella micropora
GACAGCGCGCCTGTCGGGTGCGGCACGGCGCAGTGCGCGTGGGTGCGCGTGGGCGACCACGTGTTCGCGCCGCGCGTGTGCTTCAACCAGGAACGGCTGCTGGTCGCGCTGTTGCGCGCCGTGCCACGGTAGATCGCGACGGCCACGCTGCCGCAACTGACCGAGTCGCAGCGCGCGGCGCTGGCCGTCTGTCTGAGCGGCGGCGTGGGGCTGCTGGCCGGGGCGGCCGGCACGGGCAAGACGACGGCCGCGTCCGCGGTGTCAACCTTGCCGGTGCTGTTCGTGGCCATGACGCGCAACGCCGTGCGCAACGGGCGCCTGCGCGGCGTCGGGGGGGCAGCCCCGCCGGCCGCCGCGACCGCGGGCGGCGCACTTGCGTTCCCGGACTACAAGACGCACGCGTGGCTCTGCACCCGCGCGCGGGGTGCCGTGCGTACGCCGACGACAGTTCGTTACACGCTGATCGTCGACGAGGTGTCGCTGATGTCGCCCG
Organism: Paulinella micropora; assembly: GCA_019918135.1. NCBI lineage: Eukaryota > Cercozoa > Imbricatea > Euglyphida > Paulinellidae > Paulinella > Paulinella micropora. The sequence goes on from WBZZ01006373.1 coordinate 494, forward strand.
CACATTTGCTGCGGCTGCTCCTGGCCCTGCGGCGCCTGGCGCCGAACATCGGCCGCGTGCTGCTGCTGGGCGACGACGCGCAGCTGCCGCCGCTGGGCTACGGGTCTACGGTGCCGCTGGTGCGCGCGCTGTTCCCCAAGAGTTGTGCAGAACTCACGACGGTCCTGCGCGGCAACGGCGACTGTTGCGCGCAGCGCCTGGCGGCGTCTTTGCGGGCGGCCACGACGTTCGAGCCCGCGTGGCTGCGGCAGTGCCTGGTGTACCTGCCCTTTGGCGAGGACGGCGGCGCGGAGCTGACCGCCAGATTGCAACGGTTGCACGAGCGCCACGCGCTGCCGCGAGTGGACCTCTGGGCGCGCGTGCAGAAGAAGGAGATTGCCTGGCCCGACTGGACCGTCGTGGCCATACGCCGCAGCGAGGTGGCGCTGGTGAACAACCGGCTGGCCGCCGCCGCGGGCGCGCCCGGGCGGTCTTTCGTGGTATCCTTGAAGGTCAGGCTCGAGTGCGCGCTGGAGGCGCTGTCCCCGCCGGAAAATGTAGAGCTGGACCCATCCGTCAGTGCTGAGGACGTGAGCCGCGACGACCCGCGCTGCGTCGGCTACCTGGTGCGCCTGCAGGACGTGACAATAGACACGGTTGGCGGCCAGGCGTGGGTGCGCGGCTGCCGCGACGTGGAGTCAACAGCGAGTCCGTTAGCCAGGGGCGCGTGGCGCGTGTTCACGGTCTGGCACAGTAAAACAGTGCCGCGTCCGGTGCAGTTCTGGAGCCGCCGGCAGCACGGCGAGGACGGCGGGCTGAGCCTGGCTTTTTGTTTGACGGACTTTTGCGTGCAGGGCTCCGAGTTCGACGACGTGTACGTGCTGCTGTCACCGACGCCGTTCTGTCCGCTGAACTTGCACCTGCAGAAGCTGTTGTACACGTCGCTGTCGCGCTGCCGGCGTTCGTGCGAGATCTGGATTCCGCAGCGAATGCGCGGCGCGACGTGGCCCAGTGACCCGGCCGCTTTCTGGCGGCGCGTGCAAGCGAGTGACCACCGCGTTCGCACCATCACGGCCAGCGTGACCGAGGATTGAGTCGAAATGTCTCTCGGACTCTGGGCAGGGGGGGGGAGGTGTGTGGGGATGGGCGAAGAAAAAAACATGTTCTCTTTCCTCTTCTCTCCCTTCCCCCCTGTCTACCCGTCCCGCGCCACGCCGCCCCCCCCCCCCTCCTCTCCCTCCATTTCCCCGCACACTGCGCAGTTTTTTTTCTTGCTTGCATTTTTTCTTTTGGTAATAATAAATTTTTTAAAAAAAAACCTGCACGTCAGAGTCCTGCGCTAAAATGGCTGGGAGGCCGATGTACACGTTCGAGCAGCTAGAGGCAGAGCGAAAAAAAGTCATCGACAAAAGAAGGGATTTGCCAACGGCAACTCTTGGCCATTGACAATCCTCCGTTTGCTTGCAAAAAACCAAGGGAACAGTCTGCATCTCGAGTAACGGGAAAAGTGCGCACACAATTGGGTGGGCTGAAGTCGAAGGACAAGTGCAAAGTAAACGAATTGAATTGGATCCTACTGTACCCGAGAGCAGCCATTTGGCTTGGAAAGAGGTTCTCGCGGAACTGGCATCCCAAGGGACTACGATCAGGCAAGAGACAAAGCTCGCACAAGCGTTAACGGGTTCAACTAACCCGACGGACGAAGCTCAAAGGGTGCGACAGCTTATCGACAAACTGCTCGGACCAAAGCAACTAGTTTGGCTGGCCGAATACTTCTGTGGCTATGTCCCGGCAGAATGGTGCAGCCAAGTGAGGGCGCTAGCGCAGCTAGGCAGAGATTGGCAGGAACGGTTTGATAACGCGGAAAGCATCGCAAAGAAGCTGGCTAAGTATCTGGAAGAAAAGCCATCGAAGCGTGATTTTGGGTATAGTGAGAATGCCGAAATACGATGGAGATTGTTTGCAATCTTTGTCGAAGGCGCAAGGTACGGAGAAGAAAATGGCGTCTACGGTCGTAGCACACGTTTTGCAACACGTTGTGTCGAGTCGCTGTACCGTGCTAAGTCTTTGCCCGCCACGGGAGCCTCCTCTGCACAAATGCAAGAGTTCCAGAATTGTTTTAAAGAATTGATACAAGCTGAAGTCAAAGCAAGAGGACCGGAAATGACAGAAGACAGATGTCGGGATGTGCTGAACAAGTACATGGCGAAGCACAAAAATGTCTTGAACGCTGGGGTATTGTTTCTGCTAGGCATGTTCAGCTGCCTGTTGGGTTCAGACGTTGAGACCCGAGAGAGCGTTGTACAAGATGCAACCCGTGCCATTCGAAACCCAAGATATAACACTTGGCACGCGTTTGAGTGAGAAAAATACGGCGCACGAGGCTTGAAAATCAAATCTGAAGCAAAGCCCAGAAACTGTCCGCGCGTTTTGCGATTTGGTGAAATGGAGTCCCGATTTTCCGGCCTGGAAAGGTCGGTCAAGTTCATGAAAAACATCGCGCGTTGGCAAGCCTTTGTCGAAGAACTGCTAGAACATGGTCCAGTGATTATTTTGCCGCGCCGAAATACCTCATGAACAAAAAGACTGCAAAAAAAAGCCAAAGGCTAGAAATCCTGCTTCTCCTCCCGGCCCCAGAAAACAAAATGCCACGTCTTGGATTAAAAAAGCTCTTTGTTTTTTGTCAAAGTTCAGTTTCATTTTACTATAAGCGGGTGCAAATCTTGTTGTTTGTTTTCGTCGTGCAGGGCCTCTCGACTAGGTTATCGACCGCCCGACTCTCTTGTCTCTCTTGCATCGTCAAATGAAAGTGTGCGCGCCTCCTGGGCTTTTTTTATTAGTCGCAGTCGAATTCGAGCTCAACGCCGGGTAAATTTTGTTCAAACCAGGCTTTCATGATGCGCATGGCCGGTTTGGAAGCGGCCTTGGCAAACGTTACGACCTCAAGCTTGGGCAAGAATTGCAGCAGCTGATAATTAAAAAGACGTGCCGGGCTTGTGACGGAGATCGGTCTCTCGAAGGTAACCGAGAGCTCCTTGAGCTCTGACAGCTCCAGCTGCTCTAGGTCTATGGTCTGCCCCGCCGGCAGATCGTCCAGGATCAAGGTCTGGAGCCGGCGCAGCGGGGGCAAGTCCCTGAGGGAGATGACAGAGCGAGGTTTCTCGACCCAGAGAGTTTGTAGCGCGCTGTCTGGCAGGGAAATGTCGGTCGTGCCGGGGCCGACATTCCACCCACAGTCACGGAGGTACAGCTCGCGCACGCCGTCCAAGCGTGCTAAAAGTCCGAGGCCTAGCGAAGCGAAGCCCGCTACATTTAGCGACAATAGCCCGGCGCACCCAGCAAAGTCTGAGTTGGCTAGAGAGCTAGTCCCGTTCTTGTCCACCAGCCCGAGCTTCCTGAGACCGCGGAAGCGCGCGAGTAGCTGCCGCAACTGCGCGGGGGCAGGCACGCAGCCTTCGAGCTCTAGCTCCCGCAGTTCCCGCGGCATTTGCAAGAGCTGTTGGAACAGCCGTTCGGACGAGGCTAGGCACGCTGGATTTCTTACTTTCACTGAACGCAACGTCGGGAGCTGCGGCAGTTGCAGTTGTTGGCTGTCAAAGCTTTGCAGCTGAGGGCACCGGATATCTATCCCGGCAAGGCCTTGGGGCCAGTGATCAATTTTCAAAGAACAGTCGTACAGGGTAAGGTGGTCGGCGTGCACGCTGCCCAGAAAGCTTAATCTGCGTAAGTCTTCCGGGAGCCTCGTCTCGAGGGCCCGAATGATTTCCTGCGCAAGGCCCAAAAGTTCTACTTTTTCGAAGTGCAGGCCCTTGATCAACACGAGTTGGCGCAACTCGCTCAGGTCGACGAAGCGGAACCTTACTCCCGCCTGGCTCCAGACCCGTCCGTAGCGCTCGAGGAGATTTTGGGCGGGGTGCGTGGGGCGCTTCCAGTTGAGAAATCCTTGGGAGAAATGTAGTCCTTGCCACATCTCGCTCCTGGTTTCGAAATGCTGCTGGACACGCCGACAACTGCTCGCACACGCCCAAACATCTGACAGCTCTAGCAACGACAGGACTTCTGACCAGACGTCGCATGGTAGCTCAAGCAGTGTGTCCGCCCCGTCGGTGTGTTCGTCGGTGGCCCGTTCTAACTTTTGCTTTTTGTCCTGGTGCTGAGCACTCATTTTCCTTCTCGTTATTTCCGCGCCACACCTTTGAAAAGAAAGAGTAAGAAAACAATCGACCTAGCAGCCAACACAACAAACGTTCCCACACTACCCCTCCCCTCCCCGTTTCTCACACCCAAGCTTTTTCCCCGCCCGATTTGCCCCGGTTCTGTAGGGCGCGTGCCCTTCCCCCCCCCCCTCTTTTGGAGCCAAGAAAAAAAGCTTGTGCAAAGAGAAACTTGAGTTAAAGAAAACTATGGAGCCCGCTAGGAAGAAGGCCTGCACTCGCTGTGCTGCGCACCTAGAAGCTGGGACACAAGTTCTGCAGGAAAAAGAGAAGTCTTTTGCCAAACTCGTGGCGGGCGGAGCAGGTGACTTCGAACAAGAGCTAAAAAAACTCGTGGCCAAGAGCCTAGGCCCGATCTTAGAAGATGACACCCAAGGCAGTCAGTGTCTGTGGCGGTTAGCGACGATCTTTGGCTCTACCAGACCTATAGCTCACGTTCCAATCCTGGATGCTGAGTACGAGGCCAAGCGCAAATTCGTGAGTGCCGTTCTGGCCAACCAACTTGTCTTTCCGGCCATGGCCAAGTACGAAAGCAAGAGCCTGATACTCGGCGCACTACAAAGAGCGTGGAAAATCGATTGGCGGACCAAAGAAATTTATTACTGGGACCACATTCGGGCGAACGTACTCTGGCACTTGGCCAATCGTGGCCAGGAGGCCGCCCTGACGAGCGCGCTACGAGACGGCGCGGACCCCAATCAGTACGCTGATGACGTTTCCGTTCTGCTGATCGCTTTGTCGCCCAACAAAGCTGTCCGCACACAGACCAGGTTGGAAATAGCCAAGCATCTCTTGGACCATCCGGCGCTAAGACACGACAGGGCTTTTGATGACCTTTATCGATTTTTATGCGAAGAAGAATTGGGTTCTCGAAGATCACAGGCCCGCCAACAAACGATGCTGCGGGGCCTGGCAGCAATGCCCAGCTTTCGTGCAATCTTCCGGCAGGAAGATCAGACAGATGTCAGGGGAGGCTTTCTCCAGAGAATCATCAGCGAGGGCGTGCAATACAGCCTTGTTTTGCCGTGGCTGCCGTGGCTGCTGCAAACCTTCCCAACCCTCAGGCCCCCTGCGTACGACAGTGTTTGCGAGTGGCTAGTGGCGGCCGACGACGCCAAGCGGGCGGAAAAAGAAGACATGCTGCTAGCGCTGGCTAGATTGCGTGGCTTCAGCGAGGCCTTCCAAACCCAGGACGCCCGTGCCAGAGGCGGCTTCCTGCAGAAGATCTGCACCGGAGGCCTCGTGTGCGACGCGGTTTCGCCCGTTCTGCCGTTGCTAGTACGAACGTGCCCCGGCCTCGCACACCCCCAGTACGGCACTGTTTGCAGATTTCTAGCGGCGCCCGGCATCCACGAAACGCACAAAAGAGACATGCTACTAGCGCTGGCCGAACTGCGTGGCTTCAGCGAGGCCTTCCAGACACAAGACACATTGGGTGGCGGCTTCTTCCTGCAGAAGGTTGTCACCGACGGCGCGACCTACATCCACGTGTTGCCCGTCCTGCCGTTGCTGGTACAAACCTTCCCCGGCCTCGGGCACCCTGCGTACAACAGTGTCTGCGAATTTCTAATCGGCACAAACCAAACGAACAAGACGGACATGTTGCTAGCCCTGGCTAAATTGCGTGGCTTTAGCGAGGCCTTCCAAACGCAAGACACATTGGGTGGCGGCGGCTTCCTGCAGAAAGTTCTCACAAACGTTGCGACCTACAGCCACGTGTGGCCCGTCCTGCCGCTGCTGGTAAAAACCTTCCCCGGCCTCGGGCACCCTGCGTACAACGGTGTCTGCAACTTTCTAGTGGCGGCCGGCACCAACGAGATGGACAAAAAAGACGTGCTGCTAGCGCTGGCCGAATTACGTGGCTTTGCCCAGGCGTTCCAAACCCAAGACACATTGGGTGGCGGCTTCCTGAACGACGTGTACCACAGCCCCGGTTCTCGAGCGGCCGTAGCGCCCGTCTTGCCCGAGCTGTTCTACCTGTTGCCGGAATTAACCTTGCCTACTGATCACGGATCTCAGTTTGACTTAGTTGAGGACATCTACAATGCCTTGTTGGCACTGCCACTTGATTCAGTCTACACAGGCCCGCTGGACCAAGCACTAACACGTACCTGTAAAGCTGTGGATTCATAAACAATCGGATTTCTTTTGTCACCACCAAACTACTAATAAAAAAAACCTCCCTGTTTTTTTTCTTGGTTGATCTGAAGCAAGTCTTTTTTAAATAAATTTTCGTTGTTGTGTAGCCAACGAAAGACAATTAGCGCCCGGACCCAACCTCCCCTTCTCTCTCTCTCTCTCCTTTCCCCCCCCCCCCCCCCCGGCCGCCACCAGGCCTGAGGGTTCGACACTTCTTGGCCTCGTGATATGGCCGAAAAGGGACCAACCTGTACCGGAAAGCTCTGGAGTACTGCCCTTTTTGACCGTATCAGCCCCGCAGCACCAGCCGGGAAGGTAACCTGGGCCGTGCGGGAGGTGGCGGCAGGTGGTACGCTCGGTCGATGAAGTAGGCTGGTAGTCGCAGCGTGACCTGCCCGGCAGCGCACACTGTCAGGGCAGGCGCTGTTCGTTCCAGCGCCGCGCGGAAGGCCCGCGGGTTCGTCGTGCTAACCAAGAGCTCGACTGTCACGTGGGGCGGCAGGTGGTACTCCACCTCGTAGCTCACAACAGCTGGGTCGAGGCCCAGCAGCTGCAGGTGCTGCCGCTGGAACAACAGCAGGTCCACTCCGGCCAGAGCCTCCCAGCGCCCAACGTGCGCATAGTGGAAGCAAGTACTTGCTGGCAAGGATGGAAAAGACAAGGGCAAGGCTGAATTGGAGGACGACAAGGAAGAAGAAGCAGAAAAAACTGAACCCGAGGGACAAGCAGAAGACGACGAGGAAGAAGATGAAACAACCGCGCTGTCTCGCACACTGTCTGCGCAAAAGAAGAAAAAGAAAACGCTTCCTTCGTTCAGTCAAATGGAGACCCAGGAGAATGAACCTGAAGATGACGACGGTGAAGAGCAGTCTCTGGCCTTCGGGTCAGAAAAAGAAAATTCTGCCCAAGTCCACACCAGTGAGACTTCCTGTTCAGAAGGCTCCTTTTTCTGCTTCAAGGAAATCAAGCCCGTCAGGAAGCTCTGTGGCAACCCCTTCCAGTGGAAGCAGGAAGAGGAAGGAGAAAGTGGGAAAGACCTCAGCTTGACTCCTGACACTAGCACACTTTCTCCTGCAGTCAAGAAAGCAAAGAAAATGAAAGGCAAGGCGAAGTTCGTCAAAAATGTGACCGAAAAAGACAAGCAAGCGCAAGAAGAAGCCAAGTACCAAGAAGGTAAAACCTCATTTGAGCCTGTCTGTACTTGTGGCTTTATGCATAAAAGTGTCATGTGTTGTTCAGAAACGAGGACCTTGGTCCAGGCAGCAACCCAAGACATCTCTTCGCTCTCGTACGACAACGTTGAAGTTCTGCCAGACGAGATTGCGGGTGCTCCGCACAAAGGAGTCATCGACCGTTCGCTGGACGAAAACCAAGTTGGCGAACTCATGAACAATTTCTACACGAGCGGAAAACCCAACGACAAGATCGAGTGGGTGGGTTGGCTGCAGGACACCAAGGACAAGGTTACCTTTGAAAAAGATTTTGGCTTGGACGACGAGGACAACGACTTGATGGAGCCTCCTGCTTTCTGCGACCGAGACACTGTCAATGAATGGACGAAAAAGTGGAAAGCTGCGGGCCTCATCGACGGCAAGGGCGGCAAACTGGGCCGTTGGACAAGCGTACGGAGCTGCAAACGTTTATGAGGGACAAGATGAAGGAAGGCAAGCTGCCCATGGAGGCGTTCGTGGGCCTTCACACCTCCAACGCAATTCAGTGCTTGCATCGAATCCACCCCACGCAGCCGTTGTGGCAAGTCATCAAGATGTCGAAGCTTCGATTCGTGAGATGGAACGAGAAAGGTCGGCGTGCAGTGAGTCTGTTGGGTGCCTACGAGAATCGCGTGGCGCAGACGCAACGCAAGAACACGTTTGGGGAGAACGCCATCGCCGCCCACAACCAAGGCTACCTTGCGATTTTGCGCCTCAAGGATCAATCTCCCAAGTCGATTCAAAAGTTTGTGGGAACTTGGAAGCAGTAGTTTGCTCTTTCCCGCAAGATCAATCAAGCCACCTTCAATTCGATGTGGACGTACGTGTCGTCTCACACAGGCGATCTCTGGAAGGTGTGGAAGCAGCTTCTTTCCCGCAATGGAATTCGCGAAGACATGGACAAGGCCATCATCGACAACATCAACGAACTGCACTGGATTCGAAAGGACAAGCCTGGCCTGTTGCAGGAAATGCAAGCTCTTGTGAAAAGGCTCTCTGAGTGCAAGTTGAAGCAAGTCAACAGCATCATGAAGGAGTTTTTCATCAATCAGAAGAAGTACTGCTGCTACCACAAGTTGAAGGAGGACATTGTTGCCCTGGCACAGTCCATGAACATGTTTCAAATCGATGGAGTTCTCATCAATGAGACTTGGGAGGAACTGTGCATCTTGGTTCCGCAATTGAACACTGAAACTGCGCGCAGGACCATGATGGCAACTGTCGATTTCCTGTACAAGTCGGCCATCAAGGCCTGTAAGATTCCTGAAGCGCTCAGGAAGCAAGTGCTCGTTTGGTTCGAAGTGGCGAAAGTGCGTTTGAAGACGGGAAAAGACCGACCCAGAAGCCCTTCAGGTCTAGTCGTCACCTTGTACTTTTATGCATAAAAGTGTCATGTTTGGTTTTGCCTGTGCAGGCTGAAACGGAGTTGGAAATTGGCAACGCAAGGATCATGATGGGCGACATGTTCAAAATGGCAAGTCTTCTTCCATCTAACTCTGCATTTGGTCACCTAGCCCTTTCCGCAGCCATGACTTTTATGCATAAAAGTGTCACATTCAGTTCTTGCCAGTCCTGGCCTTTCACGTTTTTGCTGGTTTTTTTTGGCTGTGTTTGCAGACTGCCTGTACGCGGATTTGCCATACAACATTTCGGAATTAGTGCATGATCAGGAGGAGATCAACGAGGAGAAGGTGAAGACCTTGCTCAACGCATTCAGTGTCGTTGGCAACTCTGAGAAGAGGGCTGTTGTCTTCCACTGCCACCCTTCACAGTACAACATGCTGGTGAAAGCTCTTTCAGTGACTGGGTACCAGACGATTGAAACGGTGTACTGGTACAAAAAGAATCACAACTACGTGGGAGATGTCCAGAAGTGGATCAAGGCTGTTGAGATGATGTTGGTGGCTTTCAACCCGAAGCAAGCCTCTTTCACCCTCATCTTCGACCCAAACCCATCAACCGTCACAACCTCGCTTCGTCGTCGAGGTACCGGTCAAGAAACAGCGCCATTCATCCAACGAAGCACGCGTGAACGTCTTCGAGAAGCCGACGGAGCTGTCGAAGCAGATTTTGTCAACCATTCTTCCGCCTCTGAGCAATGTTCTTGTTGCCTACATGGGTTCGGGTTCAGAGGTAATCGGAGCTTTGGAGGCCGAAATGCGAGTTACTGGAATCGACATCGATGCAAAGCAGGTTGAATTCGCGAAGGCTCGTGTCAAGGCGTTCGTGAACCCGGGCACCAAGAAGGGCAAGAAGAAAAAGGCTACTGCTGACGACGAAGTTGAGGACGACGACGAGGTGGTGGAGGAAAACGACCCAGGCAAAGTCGACAAAGTTATTGCAAAAAAGGGGCACGTTGGCGGAAGTGACAAGGGCGCGACCAAGGCTACCTGTTTCACTTGCAAGCAAACCATGGACCTCGAAGAAGATGACGTTGTGCACTGCGAACAGGACAACCACTACCTGCATGGACCGTTGTACGTGCCCAATTCGTCGTCTTCCTCCGGTACAGGCACAACGTAAAGAAAATGAAAGAACAAATAAAGGAAAGTGAGTTAAGGGAAGGTATTGATTGAGCACAAGGGCGGTAAGATTTTTGACTAGTTAGGTTTATTGTTGGTTTTGAGTAACTGTGCTTATTATTAAAAGTAATGTAATGTATGTTGTTGGTATGTGTATATGTGACCAAGCAAGAGAATGCTAGGTCCCGCACCTCCGTGTTCGATTGTTTGCTTCGACTCCGTCCTCAACGGCTGTGTCAAAAACGACAGCTTCTCCATTCATGGGCACTTCTGCAACGACGCGTGCCATACCAAGTGGCACAACAATCAGGCTGCATTTTTTGCCCCTACTCAGCAGGCTTCGGAGTAACTTTTCAGGGTGTTTCACGGGAGTCAATCCCATTTATGCATAAAAGTGAGCATGGTTGGAAATGATTAAATTGAGCTTTTGTACTCTAGTTTTTTTTTTACATGTTTAAATCGGCACCCGGCGTAGCTTCCGGCCCCTCATTGCTTAGTTCTGACCCCTGTGTGAGTGGTTTGGGCTGCCCACATGTGTGACTTTTATGCATAAAAGTGCTACTTGGAGCAATTCCAAACCTTTCATGGCTTGTGTCCAACTGCTCAAACCTACTTTGCGCCACCCTTGTTCTTGTGGTCACCGGTTTTTCTAGGATTTTCTGCTAGCGATTACATATATTTTTGGATTAAAAAACATGCATTTTAGTGGTACTTCTGCGTGACCAAGATATAGAACGCTGCCTGCTCACCGATGTTCCTCATGAAGACTTGAGCATGCGTTCCAAATCCACCGAAGCTAGAAATGACACAGGGGATGAATTCCGCGCCAGCCTGCTTACATCCTTCCGCGTGTTTTTGATTTTTTCGGTTTCATGCTTCTCGATGGCAGCATACACGTCGCGAATGGTATCTTCGACATAGGATGGAGCGATAGGGTTGGTGACTGCAAGATCAGTGTCAAGCTGTAGTGGGGGTTTTATTTTCCGTACAATGTTAAAATTTTTAATGCCGCCGGTGAACCTGTCCTCGGCATGAAGTTAAACTGCATCGGGTCTCTGCATGACCTTAAACTGTGACTGCTTTTTTTTTGTTGGAACTATAATCTTAATTAATAGTTAAGGACCGGCCGTATCAGAGTAACGGTGTCGGTAGAGCCATTACTTACGATCCTGCCAGTCATGTTACGCGGCGTGTTCTGTTGGCGCCTTTTCTTATTAAAGCTGTAGTACTGCTGTTTCTAGTGTTTGTGTGTTGTAGCTATCATAGGTCATTATACTAATAATAGTAGTCTAACAGGTTATCGAGCCTTGATTAGCAAACTCTGCGTTAGCAGCTTTAATCAGTTGCACAAAGTCTGGAAGAAGAGGCATTAGGCCTTCAACAGATAAGTGCGGCAAGTGTCGACGTGCAGCAGGCAGTCGACAACATGTCGTGCGCTGGCTGAAGGCACTCACCTCAAACGTGTCTTGTGGCTAGATAGCATAGCACAGACACACCAATCTGCTTCATCACTTATAATAATTTCCCCATTTCTACCTAACCGTAGGAATTTATTGATAGTTGCTAGAGTTGAGACTAACTCCTCCCCCACAGGCGACACACTTTGTTTTTACAGGCAAAACAGGTAAGCTCTTTCGATCCCCCCGATACACCACCTAATGAATCATTCCTCTCACCTACCACAGATAGTGAGGTTGAGGGTCAGGATCAGGGAGATAAGAAGAGACCTGTTGCAGTCAAAAAAGGAACGCAGTAGCTCCTCCTCCAGCGCTACTAGTAGGTCTTTCTCCAGTGCCGCCCCATCTGTTAAACAGGAACAGAAAGACAGCTCCTCTCCTAGTTCTGCTCAACCTGACTCCTCTTCTACCTCAGCAACCGCTGAACGGAAAAGGTCTGACGGAGTCCCTATTCTGACTGCTGCTTCTAAACCAAATCCTCTCCTTGCCCCTTTAGCAAAAGACAGATACTATCAACAGGTAGAGGAAAGAAGAAAGATGAAGCATACCCGATTCATATTTGCTCTTTTAATTCAGTCCTGTAACAAGGACAAGGAAGCGATGTCGGTTATCAGAACAGCTGGCACTGACGGGGTTGAGTGTTTCATGGCGTTGAGGAAGAGATATGGTGGGCTTGACCTTGTCAAATGGAAGGAACGTCAAGATTTTCCTGACAATCCTACCCCAAAAAGGTTCAAGTGTGAGATCTTGGTTATCTGTTTTTTATATAATATAGCCGATCAGGAGACAGTCATGAGGGTCCCGTACCCTGAACTTGTCAAGACAGAGATGGTAATGAAAAAGATCGAACACTTCGATAGTTATCGTAACAAGGTCACCAGTCTCCTTCCGGAGGAACGACCGGGTTGGGAGTCCTTTGTGAAAGTGATAGAGCAGATAGCTCAGACAGAGGAATCCAAGTCAAAGATGAAAAACTTTATGCGTTGGGGGGTGGTTTCCGTTCCCCTTCAACTAAAGCTTCATCTGGTTCTGGGACAAGGAGTGACCCCATATCAGTCAACCTTATGGGTAACCAAGCTGGGAGGACACCCAATAAGGAAGGTTGTTACAACTGCGGTGGAGACCACCAGATCAAAATCTGTATTGTTCCTTGTACCCTTCCCGAATGCACCCAAGACGGACATGTCCCTGTAAACTGCCCCATAAGGAGAAAGGCAGCGAGGACAGTTACCCTAGCTAAAGGTGTAGGGGAGCTGAGTCTAACAAGGACAAGTAAGAGGCAGGAAAGGAAGGAGAAAGATGAGACGACAGAAAGGAGAAGGAGGGAAGGAGAAAAGGAAGCTGAAGGCATCTGACTTCATCAAGAAGAGTACAGCTAAAGGAAAGACGATTAGTTTGAACCCAGGGGGTTCTGACTCCTCTTCTTCTGATAGTTCTAAAGAAGAAGGAGAGGAGTCCGAAACTCCTGGTTCAGACGAAGAGTCTGCTACCTCTTGATGAAGAGGAAGGAGAAGAGGGAGTAGGGGAGGTAGGTTACATCAATAACATGTTAAGCATAAACATGATGTAAAAAGAGGAAATGGACGAAGAAGGGTCAAATCTCTCATACGACACCACCCCACCTCCTTCCTCTTTTGATCTGCAAGCATTGCCACCTCACGCATCAGAATCGAGAGATGAGAAGAGAGAGTGCAATATACGTACACATGACATGCACGCTTATCCTCCTATCACTCAACCACGATCTATTCCCCTCCTGAAAGACAATTTTTTGTTACCTCCCTTAACATGGCGGGTGACCCAACGCCTCTAGGGGGGTAATCTACCCTATGGAGGATGGGTGGGGAATTTGCCGTGTCGAGGGGGGTTATAATTACAGGAAAGTTCTGATGAAATCCTGGGCTTCTACCTCCAACCATTTACGGGAGAAGAAGAGGGTCCCATCCTACCCTTCTATCCACAGCGAGTATGCATAAATTAGAATACATACAAGGCAGCGGGCCTGTGGTATAGTCGGGCCTACCCAACGAGAAGAGGATTATTTCCCTACTCTCCCTACCTCGCGAATGAGTAAAAGTAATATGTAATAGACATATATATAGATCATATGAAAGTACATAGTTACAGTAATGACCCCCAAAGAAGTGGTAACATAAATATGTAATATTCTCATGATAATACATATGTACAATCTATAAGCATCGCAACTATGAACATAAAGCAAAAATAAAATTTTGAAGCGCTTCCCGTAAGGGGGCTAAAAACTTTAAAAAAATTATTGGCGGGTCTGTACTTTCTGAAGGGAGGGACCCAGGTCTGTCCACAAGGAGCGATGAAACACCCTTCGACCCAACCACAACCAGAGTTCCAATTTGGCCTCTTAATACATATATGCTATAAATGTGAGCATGAATAAAATATGTACCCGATACTATCTGTAGGAGTGATAAGTCCGCAGAATGCAGTTCGTGTTCCGGGGCTTCACGCCAACCCGGGAACACGAACGTACTCAGCAACGTGGAGGGGCAATCAGATCGCCACGGGATACGTAGAGTCGAACCATGACTAGAACTCTAACTTCCTTCTCCTCCCCCCGGACTGGTCGAGATTATAAGTATGTTAAATTAGGAATATTATTATTGGAAGAAAAGGGGGGGAGAGCGTAGGTGAAAGTTCGAATGCAGACGCGTTTGCCCTCAATTTTCATATCCTCCAGGGTATGAAATATCCAGGGAAATGCAATACCCAACAGGTCGCCGCCATATCCACCTATATCACCCCCTCAATATAAAGTATGCGGAGAATTACGAAAACTTAATATAATTCGCATCCGGAAGCGTAAATGAAAATGAACATAGTATGCTTAACATTACGTAAAATATCCTGCACTTATAGCGTGAGTTCCCTTCCGAAATTAGCGAGAAATTCCTTCACCAACTTCACCGAGATTTCATCCGCCAAGTAATTGAATTTCTCGTACGTGAAATTTATCTTGGTAAATAAATCCGCGATATTATCCTCCGTTGGTACCCGGAATAACTTTACTACTCCCCTTTTGACCAACTTTTCGAGTAAGTGGTATCTTACATCGATATGTTTGGTCCGTGACTCCCCCAATTCAATCCTCTTTCCGATAAGATGATGGTCCCCTCATTATCTTCGAATAAGGGGGTAAAAGCTTTTGGGGGCAATTCGATATCACGGAGGGTCTGTCTCAGGGTTAGTAACTCCCTGACCGCTTCGTTAGCCGATACGGTCTCTGACTCGAGGGTCGACTGTGCTATAACAATCTGGAGTTTAGAGAACCAAGCTACCGGTGCCCCATTGAAGAGGAAGATATATTCGGAACGAGATTTCCTCGTGACTTTCTCGCAGCGAAGTCTGAGTCAACGTACCCGACTAGTGGGTGTTCATTGACCAACTTCTCTATACTAGCTATTACGGGGATACAGAAATCGTTGGTTTCCATAGCTTTGCACGCATAAAGGTCTAATACCTTTTCAGCGGCAGATGGGCCCCTTGCTGGTCTCCATGATTTGGGGAGCCTAGGAACGCGAAATCCTTCGGACAACATCTTTACTAACCGCTCGTCACCCGTTTGAAAAACAGGGCTCTGGGAGTCAGCAACCACAGAAACATCCTATGAGCCATGGCATAAGATTATCCGGGGATGGGACTTGATGTTTTGCTGCTATGCTTAGCGGACAGATAAGAAGAGGGTGGGTATGAACAGCCAAGAAGATGAGCATGCCGATGAGACACATAAGGTCATATTTGAACAAGCGATGTCCTACCTTCAGGGGTGCAGGATTCTCGGAAGTAAAAGGGGTTTTGGCAGGCACTTCCTTCATATAATCTAACTCACCTAGAATGAGTAGTTCATATTTCCGTTGATGCAGTAAAATCCCTTTCTCAGACTGTACGATCTGAATGTTTTTGAACTCCGTTGCTTTCCCCAAGTTCTTACATCTGAACCCGTGCGCCTTCAAGCTATCTACTAACCCTATGTGACTGACTTCCGTTGCTGCGTGAAGTCCGTCGTCAACATGAAAGGAGAGTAGCTGGGTGCTTAGAGGGTTACTTCCATGCTTAATAAAAGAAGCCCTATCTAAGGAGAACGTGATGAAAGCCTGTTTTTCGATCATCTCTTTTGACATCAAGTCGTACCACAACCTTCCAGCTTCCGGGTGGCCGTAAAGAGCTTTCTTCAGAAGCCATAGAAAACCTTCTCTCTCGAAACCCGGCCGAGGTTTGACATAGATATCATAAGGCATCTTAGCATGCAGATAAGCAGTGGTGAAGTCAATGAGCCAAAGGTCAATTCCAAAGCAGGCAGCATAAGCAATAATGAGTAGGATAGTGCGATGATGTGCAGTGGGTGAATATGTACGTTTAGGGTCGTACTGCTCCTCTGAGAGTGATCCTAGCCTTATGATACTCATCGGTCGCACCTTGCTGTTTGACCGTGTCTATCCATTTCAGGGGGATGATAGGAGTGCCTGATCTTTTCGCTTCACTCTCTTTCCTCCATTCAAATGCTTTGAGTTCCTCTTGCTGTCTGACTTCGGTCTCTCTCGCCTGCCTTCTATCCTTCGGTTTTTGCACAACGGGGAATTCCGGGACTTGTTCCGTTACCAGACAGTAATCTATCCTCTCTTCTTTCGCGCAGACCGAGATATGTTTACTTCTGGTTCTACCAGGGATTACGTTTTCAAGGGAAATATTCCCTTGTTCATGAGATCTCCACCCCGGGGGATGCTTGTCCTTGTCAGCAGCTATCTTAACTCTCCCCCTCGGCATGACCGAATTCGCTCGTGACATTAGGGTCTGGGCGTGCCGGTTTCATAATAGCCTGCTGAGGATGTGATACAAGGGCCGGGGGTATCGCTACTCCCCCTGAAACCTCGTACTTCAAAATTTCAGAGTCTATTATTTTCTCCGTCACTCCATCATCAAACCTAACGTTGTGAGCAGGGAAACGTTTCATTTTCCTAGTGATTGGGGCAGAAGGGTCAAGAGTAACACCCCTACGCGTAATAGTGTCCCATTTATCCCCATAGATGGTCTTGGCCCATTGTTCTCCGAACGCCCGTGCCGGGATCTGCACTACCTTTCCTGACAGAACAACTTTAAGTTTAGATTTTCTTCCCCTCTTTCCCATTACCTTGACACTACCTGGCCTACCCTTCTCCCCCTGACCTACACCACCTACGTTCCGAGAAGATGGTGTAGAGAGGAAGATTACTGAAATCGTGACTTTCGTTATCTGAACTATCATCACTATCTCGTCCTTTCAGGTGGGGAACAGCTGGCTGTGTCATAGGGTTAGTGGGGGCATCCGGGGTACTATTACAAACGTTAGGTACATCTACGTTAGTAGAAGTAGACGAACTACCGCTTGGTTCTGGTACCCCGGAGCCAACTTTCTTCTCGGAAGGTGGGTTATCAGTGGTCGGAGCAGCAGGTAGTTTCGTCGATTCCCACTCGACTGAAAACATATTCCCACCTGCTGTTCCTCCAAGGCTATTAGAAGCCTCCCGCTTATCCAGCTTCCAGACATCGAACATAACATCCCGGACATTACCGTGTATTACCCGTGCAATTGGATCATAGACCCGATAATAACCGGTATTACGTTCATATCCTAAGAAGACTACTTTCTTTCCCCTCTCGCCTTTACCTCGTCGGGCCTTGACCTTCATCACGGCAGCGCAACCGGTGGGGCGAAGATGATGTAGATAAGGTTTCCGACGGTGAATAACTTCGTAGGGGGACTTGCCCTTAAAGGACCCTTTGGCTATCGGGAGTAGGTTGTTGATGTATGTGGCATTCTTCTCCATTTTCGTCCAAAACAACGGAGGGAGGTCCGCATCACTAAGCATGGCTCGTGCGGGACCCCCATTTGTTTGATGCGACCTCTCTATCTTTGAGACTGCCTGTTTCTCGGCTGTAGGAGCCTCAATTAAAATAGGTTTGTTGGTATCAACCTATTCCTGAAAAGATTCGTAACGACCATATTCCTGGTCACAAGTAATAAATTTGACCTTCTGGTTCGTGTGCCTTTCAAAGTACGTGATGGCTTGAAGGAAACACGGGAAGAATTCATTCTTATGCCGCAGATAATAGTCGAGCTCGAAATTAGAACCGAGACATTTGACAGTAAATTTGTACCGTTTACCATGCCATGATATAGTATTCCACCATCCCTGAGTGTCCATAAAAATATGAACTCCGGGATGGCGTTCTACGATATGATGGTTCTGGTGAAAGTGTGACGCTTTCTTAATTTTATTCCGTAAGCAATACTCACACTTCATGATCCTCTCTCGCCACCCTGCCCCTACTATCTTTACTCCCATGTAATGAGACATTCTCTCCATAGCTTTGACACCTCTATGTTTACACATGCGGTGGAAAACTGTAGCGTGAATATGGTTTAGGTCTGACAACAGGATTCAATGCTTTTGTCATGTCGCAGTCAACATCGTGTTTATGTGTTCGAGAAATATGTGTGCATGTATCACCAGGCATGCAACAAACCAAACTTTGTGAACAACGCTCCCCCTTCTCTGTGTTTGTTTCGTGAGAAAATGGGACATATGATTTACTTTCTTGACATTGCCAACCACATACACATGGGACATCATCGCAGTAAACATCATTATAAACAGGAAAGGTTGTTGTCAATGATTGGGCAGAGTGGCGGGGTGGAAGTCAGAACGCGACAGTAGACGGTGATGTCTCATCACCGCCTACTTTCATGTTCTGCTTCTCCAACGGTAACGGTTCGTATCTCTTATTGGGGTCTAAAGGGGCCATTCCTGGTGGGTCAAAGACGAACAGATTGTTGGGGACTCCGAGAGATCTGTGTGTGCCCCTCGCGACAATTCGATCTTTTTTGATGTGAATTGGGGATTTCACGACAAGCACCTGATTGTTCTGATGAACAACTGCGAGTCCACGCTTCAACCAGGCTGAGGTAGCTACAAGTCCGTAACTCAGGTGAGGGTTGTAGGTTGCGTGCGAATCGTACACTTGGATCGGCTCCCCGTTTGCCCCTGAAAGTTGCATCAAAACCTTTCCCTTATACTCAGTTTTGATTCTACCTTGGCAATTTTGAACCTCTGGGGATTGTGTTTCATCCTGACGAAAACGTCATTATGGGGTGATTGGGACTCGCTAGCCACTATCATCTACCCACACCATCCCGCCATACCCCTTTCTGGCTTCTCTCAGTTCTCATCTTCGTCTCTCTCATGCATCATCACAGCACATTCCTTCTCAGTTGATGAGGGTGAGGTGTCTGAAGTAGTGCTAGGAGAGGTAGTGAGTCTTGAATATGGTATGTCGTGATAGTCTCCCTCTCCTCAGACAGTTGAGCTCGGAGGTGGGGGAATGACTCGATCAGTCCTCCAGCAAAGGGATCCTTCCACTTATGGGCCATTGAGATGACAAAATTCTGAATATCTATGTAAAGCTCATTATAGAATCCATTCACCTGCCCGTTCTTCCCAGTAATAAGGGAATCCCTCACTTCTAACTCTTTTGCACCCTCTACTAGCGCTCCTATCAACCTCTGTATCTCATCAAGAGATGGTATCTCCCCATTTCCCCAACAATCATCATCTTTCCTTCATCCCAACGCCATGCAACTGTAGGGTCGTTCCTTATCCTGTCTCTCTCTAACTCTCTCTCCAGCCCTTGGCTTGACTCGCTTGGCGCAAGGCGTGGTAATGGGGAACGTGCTACAAGGTGTGATAGTGGGGGGTGTGCTCCCTTGTCCTTCCTTCTTAACTCCCCCCCTGCTCCATCCTCCGCGCTCTTACTCATCTCTTTCTTAGAGTTTGAGCGTTGCACAGATGGATCAGGGGAGAAAAGAACTTCGGGGAAGAGGTAGGGGAATCTTTCTCGTCATCGTCTTCGTCAAGCATCATCTCTCCCTCACCTCTCTTGTTAGACCTATTAATATAATTAACCGGTTAGTCAGTATGGACCGGCATATGTAATGTGTGTCGTTAGAGCCATTACTTATGTCCGGCCTAGTATATAATCGGGCTGTTCCCTTGGCGCCCTTTTCTCAATAAAGTTTCTACTGTAGGACACAGCTAGTATACGGAAGATTATTAAGTTAGTCTCACAGCTTATGAGCCTTGTAGCGTGAACGTTAGGTCTAGTAGACTTTATTCACTTATTGCGTACTATCGGGGCGTGCGGAAGGCTGCCACCGAAGATACGAACTGGTGTACGTGCGGAAGGCCGTCACCAAATATTTGAATCTGATGTGTGTGCGGAAGGCTACCACCAGTCTGGTGTGTGTGCGGAAGGTTACCACCAGTCACACTAGGCGGACTGTGCGGAAGGCTGCCACCTAGTTGCTAGCATAACGTCAATAACTAATTATTTCCTAACCTCATCTCGCTTCTCTACGGTGACCCATAGAGAAAGCAACATTGGTAGTCGAGCCTCCCTCCTACCTTCCGCCCTTGATACGCCCGAACAATATGGCGTATCAAGGTTCTGATCTGGTAAAGATGAGGCTAGACCCTCCAAAGTTCGATCATGGAAAAGATTGGGAGTTGTTTGAATACACTTTTACATCAGTTATAGGTGTTACACACCCAAAAATCCTTTCCATGATTCCGGGCTTTGAGTCTCACCCCTTAGCCAAACCTATACAACTACCCAAACGTCCTGAATCTCCTACTGATGCACCTTTCATGTCACCCAAAAAGGAAGAGGAAGATGGAGAGGACGAAGAGGAGACAGTAGTAAAGGTAGAAGATAAAGATAAGGGAAAGAAAGGAGAGAGTCAAGAAGCTACGAGTGCAAAAACTGCTTCTGCCCCCATCACTGCCATACCTACGGACCAAAAATCCAAAGTACCAGTGTTGACGGGGGGGAGTAAACCCTCGCAGCTATTTGCACTACAATTTGGAGCCAAATATCGTGAGCATTACATGAGAGAGAAAGAAGCTAGACTAAACAGGTTGCTCTATGCTTTCCTACTCCAATCATGCGCACATGATAGAAAGGCGATGACCATCATGAGACAGGGGGATACAGATGCTGTAGCGTGTTTCCTCGCCCTCAAAAAACATTATGGAGGTCTCGACCTCATAAGGTTTGAAGAGGACCAGGAGAAACTATACCATTCGTATCCCAAGAAGGTTACTGAGGTGAGTAGCTGGTTAGCTGACTATCTTACTACTATCAAGACGCAGGAGAAGACGATGGGAGTGATACCAGAAATGATGAAGACAGGCATGATAATGAAGAAATTAAAGCATCTAAGTAACCTCCTTATCAAGCCTACTATCGCAACACCTGGTGTTCTCTTTTCCCTACTCAAAGACCTAAGCTGTCAGAATTTCTCAAGGTAGTAGAACAGTTAGCTCAGAGCAACGTATCAGAGACTAGAATGCGTAAACTCTATGGATCCAGTAGTTCTAAGAGTGACCCTATCACTATCAACACAGTAGCAGGAGTAGCTCAGGGCAAGCAGAAGGGCTGTACAGGGCAAGCTGTCACAAACTTATGGCGAGGGAGAGGATAGTATTTGCTGGAACTGCCTATCTCCTGACCACAAAATAGCTTTCTGCCTCGTGAGGTGTCAACTCAAAGATTGTCCCAAGGATGGACACGGTCCTTTGAGATGCCCCATAAGAAGGAGGACTAGGGTCTCTGAGAAGTTGCATGTAAAGGAGAAGAGAGACGACAGTCAGAGTGAGAAGACAGACAGACAGAAGAAGAAAGAAGAAGAAGGAGCAAAGAAGAAGAAGAAGAAGAAAGAAGACAGTAGAGGAGAAAGACGGAAGCTGAAAGCATCAGATTTCATTAAAAGAAGAAGATGATAAGCCTAAACGCTGAATCCTCTGACTCTTCTGATTCATCCTCTCACTCTGAAAACGAAGAAGAAGACGAATACCCAACTGACCAACCCCCTTCTGAGTCTCAGGAAGAATCAGAAGTGGATGGTGAGTTGGGGATTCATCACATGGCCATTATGATGATGGAGAGAGAAAGAGAAAAGACAGACAGAGGGAAGAAGGGAGACGACCCCCCCCCACCCCTTCAACTAACACCCTCATACCACTGCTATCTCACGCATCTAAGCCACCTGGCGCAGGAAGTAGAGAGGGAGGAGGTGGTGAGGGTAGTGTGAGTAGAGAAGAGCAGAAAGGACATGCATCATCTACACAAAACGTCTCCACACACACTCGCCCCACTATTCCACCCCTTAGCTTCACGAGAATAAGTTTTTGACCACCCTTGATATGGCTGGCGACCAAACTCCCCTAAACCAAATCATACCTTTGGAAGGGAATTGGGCCCTCAGGCGTACAAACAACCCTGTCACGTTGCGAGAAGTAGGTGGCCCACCCCTCAACCTCCACGGTAGACCAGTACGTATAGACAGTCATCATGTTACGAACAGTAAACAGTGTGAGGCAACAGTGCCGGACACAGGGGTTGGGTGCTCATGGACGTTGGGGGCAGCAAGAAAGGGAGTACAAGGTGGGAGGTGTGCAGCTAGACTGAAAGACCATGACTTCTGTTCACTCCACCTTGACCAGGAGAGGAAGAGAGAGGAGATATTAACCAAGTACAGAGAAAAACTGAACTTAGGATTGCTCCCTCCTCGCGATGCTATGTACTATGAACCTGTCACTTTGTTTACACATATTACATTGTGGAGAGAAAGTGCTACCCCTATTCAGCCCAGCATCACAACTACTGCTCTTCTCGTTCCCACTACTACTACTACTACTACTACTACTACTACTACTACTACTACTACTACTGCTACACACATAGAGGGTGTGGGAGAAGTAGGGGGAGAAGTAGGGGGAAGTAGGAGTAGGGGGAGTAGGGGTAGGAGTAGGGGGAGTAGTAGAGGGAGTAGTTGGTGAGAGACCCTGGATTGTCTGTACCTCTCTTGTCTGTGTCAACTTTGACTCACATCACGCCTTTGCAACCTACCACTGTGTTACCTAATACACCTTCACCACCTTCATTTGGACCTTCTGTGGTCACGGAAGAAGGAGAGCCAGGTAGTGCTGAGTATAGTAACGTTTGGATGAAGGACGGAAAACGGGTGCTAAGTGGTGGGGGGCTAACCCCGATTGAAGAAATACAAAGGTTAGTCACAGTTCTCAATCAGGGGCTTAAGAGCAGAACTGTGAGAGATGGGTTGATTGCGAGCCAGGAGGGAGAGTATGATGAGTTCTATACAGAGCTATATTATGCTATGCATGACTGCGTTATTACTCTCGCTACTAAACACAATAACCCATTTGCACGGGGCATTGTTTCATCCGTCCCTTACATGGTGAAAGAGGTAGAGGATCTAGCTCGATCTCGAGGCTGTGTTGGGTGGTGTGACACCGCCAGAAGAAGATGAGCCCCAGAGCCCACAAGACATGGACACCACCACTCTAGAACAAACACAGGACAACCCACACACTGAGTGCTCTATCATGTTGATGGGCAGTGTACACAGCAACACTGACCGTAAAACTGACAATAACACTATAGTGTGGGTAGACGATAGTGGTGCAAGCGAAACACAGTCCCCAGATAGATCTACGTTTGTCAGTCTTAAGAGGGCCCCACAGAAATTTCGTATAGCGAAAGTGAGCATAAGAACCGAGTACAAAGGAAAGGTTCTAATGAACCTGTCGGGAGCTCATGGGGAGGAGGTCAGTGTCCTCGACGCACATACCACTTACAATCCACACCTAAAATATCGGCATGGGTACGTAAGGGTTTCGCCGTCATACATCAGAACAACCAAGTGATAGTGCTCAGAAAGCCCATTCTTATTACAAAAGATCAAATCGTGGCTAGAGGGAGAGCACTCCCAAACCACTTGACGGTGTTTGATTCCCCGGGCACTCCACCATTCAATCCTAACGAGTGGTATGAGCCCACAGGCTCCTCTACTACTACGCCCTCGAACAAGCGAGACCCCCGAGCCCGACGATGATGACACGTCGGACTCGGGGGGACAAGCTTGACGTCCCACCTCTCATCTTTCTCAGAAAACCAACCCACCTACCTATCACAACATATACTGTTTGTTGTCACCATGCATCTGTGGTTGGCGATGTGACGTACCTAATACATACGTACCCTACTCTACTGAGATAGATCCTGAGAAAGATGAGAGGGCTGAGAGTAAAGGAGATAAAGTGTTGGATAGTAAAGCTTTATGTCCTGTCGTTCGTCCTCACTATCATGAAACCATACATGCCACTGTGTTCCATCGTATGTGTAAGCACAGAGGGGTAAAAGCCATGGAGCGAATGGCTAATTATATGGGAATAAAGATAGTGGGGAAGGAGTGGAGGGAACGAATAATGAGATGCAAGTGGTGTTTAAGGAATAAGATAAAGAAAGTGCCTCATTTCAGAGACAATCACCATGTGGTAGAACGCCACCCTGGGGTTCACATATCCATGGGCACCCAGTTAACGTCGGTGGAATACCACATCGTGGGACGGAAAGAAATATAAGTTCACCGTCAAATGTCTTGCGTCCTGGTTTGAGTTAGACTATAACCTGAGGCACAATAATGAGTTTTTCACATGCTTCCTTAAGGCCGTTGCCTTCTTTGAACGGCATACAGGAAGAAAAGAGAAATTCCTTACTTGTGACCAGGAATATGGTAAGTATAAAGAGTTTCAGACTTGGATTGATGCAAATCAACCAGTCATCCTAGAGGCTCCGACGGGGGAGAAGCAGGCGGTTGCTAAAATAGAACGAGCCCACCAAACGTGTGGCGGACCCGCAAGGGCAGTTCTCAGTGACGCCGAACTCCCCGAGTCCATGTGGACGGAGACGGAGAAAGCCTCTACCTACTTTGGCAACCTCCTACCCCTTGCCCGTGGCCCCTTCAAAGGAAAATTCCCTTATGAAATCATTCATAAGAGGAAGCACCTTTTGCATCACCTACGACCTATCGGTGTTTGGCATACATGAAGGTGGACGCAAAGAGAGGAAAAGGCGAGAGGGGGAGGAAAGTTTTATTTCTCGGATACGAAAGAAACAACGGCTATTATCGGGTATATGATCCGGTTGCAAGGAAAATATCCGGAAATGTCCGTAATGTTATTTTGGACGTTTGGAAATTGGGAAAGAGGGGGCATCTAAGTCTCTTGAAAGAGACGATGTTTCGGGCGAGATGTTTTCTGTTAATTGGCAACAGCCCCCCTCTCCCCTATCGCAACAGATGACCCCAGAAAGTCAAGAAACCGTTTCAGGGGAGGACCCGGGCGGGGAGGTTCCGGCAGGGGAGGAAATCCCCCGGTAGGAACTCTCTCTCTCTCTCTCTCGCTCCGACCCTTACTCAGGAATCACCCCTCGAAGAGTCGCTTGCTCCGCAAACTGACGAGGATAGTGAAGCGGAAGAGGGACCGGTGTTCGTGGACTCGAACCCGCCCCCCTTGGAGCCTCCGAGTCCCAAAGTCGCCCAGTTGAGCGATGAGCAGGGGGAGATAAAGAAAGCAAGGAGGGGGCGCAAGCCCAAGGAAAACCAAAAATTGTTCGGAACGTATGTGGAAATCCCGGCAAGAGCTTTCGGGGAGCAGTGGGCTAGGTTAATTTACGGGGACAAATGGGAAACGGCGATACGGCGGGGGACAGCGGCGCCTTCTGCCCCCGTCACCCGTAAATCTAGACGATTTCCCGCGAATAATGTCTTGTTTGAGGATGGTGTTATAGATAAGATATTAGACACGGAAATCATCAAATACGCTAAAGTCCCGCAACAAACAGGCCAATACCCGAATCTCGTGAGCAAAAAGCCATAACCGCAGCACCATCCTTATCGACCAACACAAATCCTAATTCTGACCTCAACACCAACCATGCCGGGGTTGAGGTCACCTCGGAATTTGCATTTGCCGAGGGGGAGAGGGAGAGGGTAGAGGTGCAGAGCAGCGCATAAACCGGAACGGAGATCACACGAACAGGCGGAAATTTCGAGTGAAAACATCATCGCGGGAAAGAGGACGAGGAACGCTCATGTTGCGGAATGTGCCCGGGAGGAAAACCGGGCGTAGTATTGTCTCGTGAGTGAGAAATTCCTGGAATTCCCCGTAGTACAGAAACCAAAAGACCGTAAACATTGCAGACAGAAAGAATTCGAACAGCTCAAAGAACCAAAGGCGTTTGTTTGGCGAAAAGTGAGCGAAGCGAAAATGTCGGGCACACCTATCATTCCTATAAAATGGATAGACACGGTAAAACAGCAAGGTACTGAGGATGAATTCCATAAAGCCCGGATAACCCTTAGAGGGGACCTCCTG